>LDDX01000016.1:169283-181282 GCA_012184315.1 Arthrobotrys entomopaga
TCCCTTCAGATGGTTTCAAGACTGGGATTAGCTCCCTTGGACCGTATTCGCTATCCAAAATCTGTGCCAATAAGAAAGCCCTTTTGCGCATCATAATATTCTATTGTTTATGTTTTTTCTCCTCGGTTCCCCCCCGCACAGACACTGAGACCAAAGAGAAAACTCTATTTTGTGTCTCGTTCTCGTTACTCGCGAACAAAAACTTCCATTACGAAAAGATAAAATTACTATGGAACTGGGCTAATAAGGGCGTTACCGTGGCGGGCCGTCGACAGGCATACATGCGTCCGTTAGGCGTGTCAATCACTCTGATATCTTTGGACGACGAGCACGGACCTTCACTCTACAAGGTTGATCCGGCTGGATACTATACGGGTTATAAGGCGACAGCCTCCGGCCCGAAGCAACAGGAGGCGATCAACTTTCTTGAGAAGAAACTGAAAAACAAAGAAGCCGCATCGGGCACTTGGGAAGAAGTGGTGGAGCTGGCTATCACGACGCTATCTACGGTTCTAAGTCAGGACTTCAAGTCGACCGAGATTGAGATTGGTGTCGTTGGAGCCCCCTTGGAAGGCCAAGCCGAAGGCGAACCCAGTCCCTTTTTCCGTAAACTGTCAGTTGAGGAAATCGACAAGCGTTTGCAGAGCATTGCTGAGAAGGACTGAAAAGAAAAAAAAAACAAGAGGTTGCATTTATTAGCGCCAAGCTCTTGGCCTTTTAAAATCATATCAAGAAATAAATTAATTCCTTGTCTCTGAAATGATAATATAAGTAAATAATAATACCACAGAATAAATTCTTATATACATGTTTTAGCCCAATTAACCATCCGCGTGTGTTAATGGTGGCCAGTGCTTTGAAACTCTTGATATCCGTGGTACATATGTACATACCCATAATGGGTGCCCCCAGACCACTATCAGACATCTAATCGTTTTTTTTTTTTTTTTTTGGTCATGTGGTTAGATGAGAAAGGGGAATGATTTTGAATTTATCCAGATCGCCGGCAGCATCCTTTGGAGAGAGCAAAGCTGATCGAGCTTATATTCGAAATTGGATGGGGGGTGAACGACAACCCTATAACAGCATGAAACTCGGTGTTCCACAAATTATGCAAGACCTTGAGGGTTCCGTCCGTTGTTTTTTTTTTTTTTTTTTTTTTATCATGCTTTCCCTTTTAAATGGCATGTAAAAGTAAATAAAATGTAATGTAAGTGTCAGCCCGGGCTTGCATTGGGAAGATTTGTGGTTCTGGGGTCCGTGCTTTTTACTTTCCGAGCGCGAAAAAAAGAAGAGAGATCTTTTGCGCAATTGAATCACGATGACAGCCTCAATCATGGCCCATGGGCAAATATTAATCCTTTCGAAGCCAACGGAAGATTCGTTATCGGACTTTTTCAAGGGTCAGCGAATTTTCCTTCATGGAAAAAACAAAAAAAAAAAAAAAGAGGGAGGACCGGATCCAAGCATTAATATATACGGGCCGGCAAAACCCGCGTGTATATGCAAAGTTAACTGCAGCTAGCAAGCAAGCAAGCAGTACGTATATTACATACAGCCTCCCCCCCTCCCAGCTAGTTAGCTCCTTTGCTCTGCTAGCTCTGCTCTGCTCGAGTCTGCACCGCTAAGCTCGTCCCTCCGATGCATCGATGGGCACGGCCTGGCAGCGCTAGCTAGCTGGCTCTGCGCTATCTGAACATCAGATGTAATCGGCCATAATTAGCAAATTAGAGGATAATCCGGTCTCCCACATACATGACATACTGCCGATGAACGTACAATTTTCCATTACATCCCGGTCGTTTCAAGCTGACAGATAGCGTGGCAGAGGGGCGGGCTGGCCTTAATGAAACCCAAATATTGGATGTCGAGCCTGGACACTACTTAGTTAAGTACTTACTTACTTACTTTGTCCCAAGCCAATGGGGCGACGCATGGCTGCCATCAATCTATCGCCAGAATTTCGAATATCAAAAAGAGTCCCCACCCGCGACATCTGTTAATTCATCCCCCCTCGCCCCCCTTCCCCCTTCGAGAGCAATAGGGCCGAGACAGAGAAGAGCAAAATGCCAAGCGAGTATATCTCTTTCTTTCTTTCTTTTTTTTTTTCATGCAGAGTAAACAGCCGCTTGAGTCGAAGGGGGTGCATTGTGTGATGTTAAGGTGTTAAGAAAAGCTGATATAATACTTGCATGATTCGGGGAATGGGGACACAAGGCGGTAGGGAAGCGTAACGAACTGGCTAAAAAGAAAACCATTCCCCACCGGACACATCTTGTCTCTCTTTCTCTGGCCTCTGGCTGGCTGGGTGGCTGGCTGGCTTGTTTCTATTCTGGCACCGGCTGTGATATCTGTCTGTCTGTGATCTCTTCGCCATCCCATCCTCTTCCCTCCCCCTCTAGAGCACATGCACACCCACGCTTGCAGGTAGGTACTGCAAGCCTCCCCCCAAATAGCCATCCCACTCATATACACACACATGTACATACATACTTACATACATACTACTGTACATATGTACATTTCCCCCCCAAAAAAGCATTCAAACATCTTCAGGACGGACGAAAACCTCAAAAACCTGGAACGACCGAAATGGGAAACCTTGCCTCCAAATCCATTATCCCCCCCCGCCCATGTCGAAGAAGGTACATGTACTTTTTGAGGGAACAACCTACCTATATGCAATGCCGACTGTGCCGAGCCCCGACATTTCGGTCGACATGGGAATTTTCCTCCCTTCTGAAAATTCCCAGAAAGAAAGAAAGAAAAAAATATATTAATAAAATAATAATAATAATAGCAGGAGGATGATAAGGACCGTGATATTATTCTCATGTCATAGAAATCCCATCCCGTTTATTCGCAGTCACCCACTTGATATTGTCCTTTTGAAAAGAAAATCCCATTTTTTTTTTTTTTTTACAATCGATCGCCTATTGAAACAACAGAGCATCGAGGTTGAAGGAATCAGACGGACCACATGTACATGTACACACACCTCTTGCATGAAAGATTTTAAAAATGAAAAAAAAAGTAAATATTTTTTTTTAAAAAAAAAAAAAAAAAAAAAAAAAAATAAGAATCCGTCGAGCGACAAGAGCGAGGGTAGAAATCGAGCGCCTTCTGTTACGAGAAGATACTTACTTACTCATGTACTCTGCTGATTACGTGCACACTATACTGCTAATATATTAATCCGGGGGGGCGTGTTATTGCATTTTTTTATTTTTTATTTTTTTTTCGATATATCAGACGTCTGAAGTGTGCACGAGCCAACAAGAAGAAGGCGTTTTTGATTAGTTTTTACACTTCATAATCGTCCGGATCCGTTTCGCTCTCTGCATGATCAAAATACGCAATGGATAAATTCAAAAGTGAATTCACACACAAGTATATATGCTTGCAAATGGTGATACAAAAATACAAACTAAAAAAAAAAAAAGAACCAAAAAGCGAAAAGAATAGCTAGCTAGCTAGCTTCGTCAGCCGTCCTAGGATTTTTTTTTTTTTTTTTTCGATTTGAGCTTGGACACACACACATGCACACCTATGTACCTCCTACTACTACCGCATTCATCCGATCGTTTATTATAAGTTGGGTTTGTGGAAAATCCAATGTATGTCGTCGTTTCCTTCCCGCTTTTTTCGAAAACCCGGTTGAAATAGATACATATATATTATATATATTGCGAATCCAATCCAATTCAGAAATGGTCCTTGGCCGGTCAAGTCAAGATAGCACCCATGGATCGATTGCAATATTGGAAAATCGGGGGCGCTTTGACGTACGTACGTGCTTACAGCACAGTGGATACTCCCACGCATCCCTACAGACAGAGAAACTTAAGTATGCTCCCTCGTACATCCATACCTTACATACGGGAAATCTTATGAACAAGCATCCACCAAGCGATACATGCGAGCTGGCGAAAAAAAACAATCAAAACTTCCGGATTCGCTGGAAGTTGCCTCGTAGATATCTGCCGACAAATCGTGAACTTGCCCAGAGACACATATGACACCAGCAGCCCGTCCTGGATTTGGGGGGGACCCATCGACGGGGGGGAAGGGGATACCTAACGAGATGCAAGAAATTCCTTAGTATCCATCCAGCTTTTGCTTGCTTGCTTGATCATGCAATAACACGCACATTTAGATGACAAAAAAGCCTACATTTTGATAACCCTCTGTATAATATCACACAGTACAGCGATTGATTGGGTATTGAACACCGAAACAGAATAAAAACGTCAATGCACAGTTTATGTTTATAATCCCGTTCCTTCGTTTTTCTTTTTTCTTTTTTTCTTTTCACGACTTCATACGTACTAACCCACCCCAAGGATACGTAGGTAGACCTGCAGTACTTGCAGAAATGGTGTGCGCAAGATCTGCTCAGCTCGATAGAGATCTCAAGCAGCTAAGTAGTTAAGCATGTATGTATGTATGTATGTAGTAATCCACATAATCAGCCAGAAGAAAAAAACTTGAAAAAAGTTCGCTCAAGAAATGTTAACAAAAAAATTAAAATTAATTACTTAATTGATTATATTATATGGATTTTTTACTTTTTTTTTTATTTTATTTACTGAATCGAAAAAGAAAGAAAGAAAGAAAGAGAGGATCGATTCGCTTGGAAGGATCGTTCGTGATCGGGGCACCGGTTCTCGTTCCCATCTGGTTTTGATGAAACTAGCTTATGCCGGCCGTCTATCGAACACCCAAACCCCGCCTCACATGCAATATTAATATTTGGAGCATATAATTATAATATACTTACCTCACATACGTATATACCACCACCCCCAAAGAGAATTCGAAGCGAAATACATATATCAAACATGAGATAGATGCTATAGTTTCTATCCCACCCCCCGGTCCGCGGTTAGAACATGGGCAGAACTAGACGGCGAGTTTCGTTTCTAGCACGAAAGCTAAGAGAGTAGTGAAAGGAAAAGAAGAAAAAAAGAGAGAAGAAGAATAGCACAAGACGATCGTTCGATAGGAGGATAAAATGGTGAAAAAAGAAAGAAAGAAAGAAGGAGAAGAAGAAAAGAACCCTGAAAGCGGTACATTTTTGCTGATAGCTTGCATGCCACAGATGATGTCCAAAGAAGCAACTGAGATTTTGTAACAGTCCTCCGATTGTGTTGTTCCTGTTGTGGGTTCCCTTTTGGACGAAATGGGCTGTCAACGTCGGCCCTACGGTCGCTTTTCTTTTCTTTTCAAACCCATCCGGAAAATCGTCTGATCATTTTCATGTCTCGGAAGCAAAAAATAATTATAGCTCGACAAAGAGAGGAAAGCTGCTTTCCCCCGAGAATCATCAGGCTTACTGGCTGACCGACTGAGAGGGGGGGCAGCCTCCACCCAGAGAGTGTGGTGGTGGGCGGTTTGCTGAGGAGCTTGCTGGGGGGGGGTTTGTTTCTCAAGCTTGGTAAACGGACGAGGCGAGCTCCTAACCAGCTTGGTTAGTTGCAATTGGATTGGCCCGCCGCCGCGCCCAATGGAACAAAAATGATTAATGGCTGGCAGAAACGGCGGCCCAGCTCGCGGATTAACTCGGTTGGCTCTTTTCACGTGGCCTGCCCAGATTATTTAATTCTTCGCAGGACAGACGTGAGTGAATGGGAAACGATCGCGAAGAAATCGAAAATAAAAAAAAAAAAAATAAAAAACAAAAAAAATTGGATGATGGCAGCACACCATCTTTTGCAAATTAACCACGGACAACGTAGGTTTGTGGCACCGAAACAAAAAAATAAAAGGGTGGCCGACGAGAGAGAGACGTTTTGTGACATTTCTTACATACTTGTCTGCGTGCAGGTACATTACATGAAGCCAGGGCCGGCCTTGGAAATTTCTCTTCCCACTTCCCATTGCATTGCAACCCCGGGTCTTTCGTTGAGGTTGAGAAGAGATTTGAATTCGGTCATCCCACGAAACGACAATAATAAATTATACTTTTTGTAGTTCCGTGCATGGGGTTGTGTAGGTAAGTAAGTAAGTACTCATGGTACGTACTTCCGGTCGGTTACTTTGGTGGACATCTTTCGACTATCGTACGTAGTGTAGTACTACTACGCACTTGAGGCGGTATTAAGATATTCCTCCCCCATGCGATCTCGTGGCGTCAGCAGAAAGTACACGCGGGAAGGTGCCGATAGACGTTCACCTTTTATCATTGGAAAAAAAAAAAAAATTGTATCGTCAAGTACCGCTGGCTAGAATCTGCAAGTCGATACGAAACGGCACGGCCCCTCGAGCTCGCCAACAGTGCATGATGCCAGGCATCGAACTGTACTGACTGGCTGGCTGTCTGGGCTGGCTATCATTAAGAAAATTTTCATCAAGAAAGGGTTTTCGCAAGGGCCCTCTGGCAATTTATGTATGTATGTACTTGAGTCTGTATGTATGTATGTATGTAGCTGGCTTAGCTGCCCAGCGGTCTGGAAGGGGGAAGTCAGGTTTGAGGGGACTAGCAAGTTTCTTGAACCCCGTCGTCGGAGAGAGAAGAAGTGGGTGTGGTTAGTTTTGTTTTTTGATATATTGAATCGATTTAATGTGCCCCGGGTATATTATTTTGCTTGGAGGATGACGGCAAACACCACCCTTCTTTGCCCTTGTCGTGTCGTTGGAAGGGCTTGATCCCTGAGGGTTCCAACTTGTCTCCAGCTTCCGCCCATATCTTGCATATGATAACAGCTGCCAAGGACAGTCTAATTCACGATCGGTATAGTGCGAAGGCTTAAACTCTTCCATCACACACCTTTTTCGCCGTGCGTAAAATCCAGCACGCAGCAAGAGCACGAAATATTTCGCAAACCTTCCCGAGCTTATGTATCAGACGACGAGGCGGTTTCTGTGTCAGTTGTCCCTCGCTTTACGTTGCTGCATTCGCCCGGATTTCGTATTGAATAATCCACAGATCCTATTTGTCTATGAACCGATTCGAAACCGTGAAAAACTTCAATAATACTTCCGAGGGTAGCAGTAATATTAAAGGAAATAAATAAAAAGGGTTGGGCAAGATCCTTGCAAGCTATAGCGTATAGAAATCTTCACACCATCAGAGCCTTTTTGTAAAAAACTGCAATGTATCGATTTTTTTCATCAATAAAAAAAAAAAAAAAAGAATACATTGATGAAAACCTCTCGATAGCCTGCATATTTGACATGTTAGGAGAAGAAATTACCAAGGTTCTTGCATGTCGAATTCAGAACGCATGCATTCGATTTTTACACACTCGGTCCATCCAGTCAACCAAGCCTTCCTCATTGCACGATTACCATGGTGCTTGCTCAAATGCCCCCAGGCTCCCAAGAAACTTAGTGTGTATGTTCATCCGTAAAGAGTCAACGGATTATAAACAACCAAGATGATGTTTGCGGTCACAAAAGGCTTGGGAGGAAAAGGAAGGGAGAACTAACTAGGACGAAGAGTTGGGAGGAAAAGCAAATGTAGTTGAGACGCTAAGTATACCAGATGGTTCCACAAGCGGCAGAGAGCAAAAAAGGCACTATAGAAGCAAAAGGAATAAAAAATAGAAACAAACTTCGGTTGGAAATGTCCCGTAGTGCAATTTCTCGGGTGAAAATTCCTCGCCGGAAATGGTTATTCGTACGTCAATTATTATTTTTTTTTTTTGATACTTCGTAGTGGTGTTCGAAAGGCAAGTCAAGCAAAACGTAACCATGGACTTCGTAATGGGGCAATGTACACCGCTTGCTTACTGGGTTTGGTGGATTCGCAAAGTCGCTCGCTCGCTCGAAGCTCCACTCAAAGAAGGAGCAGGTTGCTTTTTTTCCCGCTGCTGTGAAAGCCCGTCGCTTCTCTGCCCCTCACAGGCAGGTGAGGTACTACTCTGAGCACTTTTCGATAGAGGTCCCAGATTAAACGTGATCACAATCTGAGAACCGAAAGGCCCGCTGGACAGGTCAGGCGATAAGTCCAGCGGTACCGAGATACTGATCAGCAGTGCAGTAAAACCAGTACCTCGCAGGAATCCGCCCTTTTTTTCGCGCGCCCATTACACGTATCACGGGTGGGCCGGTTGCGTGAGGAGTTTAAATTCTTGCTCCATACAAGCGAAGATATCATCGAATCATGTTGATGCATTGAATTGTTTTTTTTTTTCTGCCGACGAAAATAGCAGCCTCAAGAGGACAAGCCTAGTTTGATAATTGGACCAGGTGGGAAACGAGATAAATAACCTATCTTCGAAGTCTGACAAGGCTGGAGAACCTGGAGTGGAACTAAAAAAACTTGGCTTTTTCGTGACTAGATCCATCCAGGAAGTAAGCAAGCCTGACGAGGAAGATCACAATCCAGCTTGGGCCTAAGTTGATCGCTCCAGAGCTTGGAAACCGCCGTCCAATGCAGCAGAGAAATCGGCATCTTTGTTTTTCAAGAGTTTCGACCATCGGGGTTTGAGCTTGGGGTGGTGGTGAATATTCGCAACGGGCTTGCATCACTGCCCCAGAGGCCCCATCCCATTCGTTTGGAAGGGCTGGTAGCTCCAGTTCCTTGACACACAACTTGACTAGCGGGCCAATATCTGGAAGCCCTTTCTGTCGTCCGTTTAGTGTCCGCCGTCGCGTTGCCGAAAGCAAGTCCGAATGAATGAATGAACGTACGAAGGAGAGAAGGGGAATTCAAGGACAAGGGCGTTGAAGCTGCACGAACCGGCTTCTTTCTTTCTTTTTCTTTTTTTTGTTCCCTCTCTCTCTCTCTCTCTCAGTCTCTCTTTCTTGCTCGCACCCAGGGTGTGGGAAGTGAGTGACTCGCCAAAAAGTCACTGGGCACCAAGAAGAATTTTCTCTCTCGTTCATGTAACCGCTTGTAGTCACGTCCCATTTTTCTCCAGACTCTGGCTGGGAGTGGGGCTTGGGGCGCTCTGAGTTGATGTTAGCGGAAGGTCTCACACACATCGAGTATGCAGCTCAACGGGGCAAGGGCAGCCAGCCAGTTAGCGTTTGGGACATTGGACGGGGAGGTATTTTTTTCTATTTTATTTTATTTTTTTCTGAAAAAGAAGAAAAGATGGCCGAGTATACTTTCTGGAATGTACCCATCCCGCATCCTTCCTGCTGCTGTCCAGCTCAGACATATGTACGCGACATTAAGTGAGTATTTTTTTTTTTTTTGTCACGAATTCGACATTTCCCCAACCAACTTAGCCTCTCATCCGATCGAAGAAAGCGCTTGAAGCATCGGTGGATTGTGAATTGGTGGTGTGAAGGGCGAGACAAATCGAGCGAGGAAGGATCAAGACTAGCTAAGCGCACAATCGATCACAGTATATTCAATCGATCATATGGACCTTTTGACGAAAAGATCTTAAGAATGTGAAATAAAAAAAAATAAATAAATAAAAAATAAAAAATTTGAAAAACCCAATATTTCGAATCATATAGAGTGAACGGGAAGAAGAAGAAGGTCTTTAAACCCGTTACCAAGCAGGAGTAAGCTCGGAACAAGTGCAGCCCTATCATATCCTGTAATCGGCCTAGAACATTTTTCTCGTTTCGATAGCATTTAGCTCTTCCCGCTAGTTATCTTTCATTATTACTGAGCTACTTACAGTGGCTCACTTATCTTCTATTCGCTCCTGTTCACAAATTTAATAATCCCTTCCCGGACAGACCATCAGAGAATACAACCTTCTCAGTTCAGAAACTTCCTTGCCTCGTCGAGAGTTCGAGTGTCAACCAGCCTTCGTGCCTTCTTCTGAGGCGGATGCCATCGGGGTTGATCGACCTGCCAAATTACTGCCTGTAGGCTGGGTCAATCGCCAATCAGGTCCGAAGCTAGTTTCTCTCATCCCAGCTGTCGGACGTCGGATTGCATGGGATAATTACCATATAATAATTCTTTATTATCCAGTGTCTCTTTTTTTATATCATTCCTACTCGATCAAGAGATTTTTATGTCTTGTTCTTCTTTCTGGTGTGCACTGTTTCTTCTCACTAGGCTGTGATTCTAGCTCGAGCTTCTCGCCCCTCGTTCTCGCCCCCCTTCCACCCCTCCCTTCCCCCTCTCTCTCTCGTTGTAGACTGTCTCCTTCATCTCGACCGAGCGGGATACCCAACATACCCAAGCAAGCCTGAACGGCCGGGGAACGTCAACCGGGTCTTTGAATAGGGGAGTTGGCAAGGAAGGACGGGACACGGACGTGGACGACGAGTCCCAGACATTGACAAGGACGGCGGCCATTTTTTTTGTCAGGCTCAACAACTTACTACCCAGGCTAGCTAGGGCAGCAGAGAGCAGCCGACGACGACGACGACGACACATGCAATTCAACCACTTCCACAGGTATAATTCTCTGGATGGCCAATAACTAGATATCTCACACTCTCACACTCTTCCTCTCTCGTTTATCGTTAACCGACTTTTTAAAAAGACAGCCGTTTTCCTCATTATATGAAATTCTAAATCCCCTTCCTTCTTTCTTTCTTTTTTCTTTTCCTTTTTTCCTTTTTTTTTCTTTCAGTTTCCTTTCTTTTTTCCTTTTTCTTTTTTCTACTCCCCTTCCCCTCCGAGCTGGTTTACCTTGCCCTTCCCTCTCTTGAAACGCAGAGATATCGAGATTTCTAACCATCCGAGAGGTCAATCAATAATACAAAGGCTCTATTAATACTGCACCGATGGTAGATTGGTGGTAATTACACGGGCTTGCAGGTATTTTATCGCCAGGGACAAGAAAAAGAAGAATTAAGAAGAAGCACGGGAGCCAATCTCAAAACCGACAGTCGAAACTCTGATCTTCCCCCCCAAAAAAAACTTATATATATAAATATAAGTACCCCATATATACTTAGATATATTGACATCGTTCACTCACATACCCTGCTCGGAACCGATCATATCAGAGCTCACGGACCCATATTAATATTAATAAAGTCGACCACTGGCACTATTGGTTTGGAATATAGGGCGAAGATCTCCCGACCACGTCCCACAAGCCTTTTCTCTCAATTATCTATCCTATCTTATCCTATTCTATCCTATTCTCATCCTATCCGATATTATTATTATAATAATTACACATCTACCACACGATTTTTATCTTCTCATCTATCTCCATCTATCATCATCCGGATTTACCAAGGTTCCTTTTTTTTTTTTTTTTTTTTTTTTTTTTTTTTTTTTCCCTTCGCTGCTGCTTGCTGCTGATGATATATGCTGCCGCTTGGGCCCCATCCGGTATTATTCTTTTTTCTTTCCAGGTAAGAGACGAACCATACGTATATGGTGCTTTGGTGGTGCTGCCGCTTGCCGTATACAAAATTTATTATTATTATTACATATACCATATATATACATACATGCCTACATACATACATACATACATACATACATACATACATGCCTACATCTACTTCTTATGCACCTCAATACACTTAAGTTCTTTATTTTCTTATTTTTCTTTTCTGACAGTGGGAAGTGGTCTGCCCCGTCGGCTTCCCTGTCTTTGCCTGTACCCAATTCACAATATCCATGCGCACATCCCGAACACTCACACACATTTTACATGCCACGCCCATCCATCCATCCATCCGTCAAAGCCCAGCCCAGCCCAGGCAGGCAGGCTGGCAGGCTGGCAAACTGGCTGGTCCGTCCTCCTTCGAACGAACAAGCCGCAACAAAACAACACACTCACACTCCCATACACCCACACCCATATAACTCCCATAGCCCATAGCCCATAGCCCATAGCCCAAATAGCCCCAATAGCCTGCCCACCGCGTTGGGCACCACACCGTCCCCCCCCCGGTCCCCCCCAGCTCTCTCAGTCGGTACGACATCATTCATTCAACACCACACCCCAATTGAGTGCCCTCAACCCAACCCGTTCTTCACACTAAACATCATGCCTCTTCACACACACCACACACCCCCAAACTCGCCTTGATTGATATTAACACCCACCCCCCAAAAGAGGGTCTCTACTTCCGTTCCTTTTTTTTATTTTTTATTTTATATATATATATAT
>LDDX01000082.1:0-143128 GCA_012184315.1 Arthrobotrys entomopaga
TATTTATTATAATATAAAAATTAAAGATATTTTAAATTTACGTAACACCTATATAAATTTATATGAGTATTACGCAAATTTAAAGTATTGTCACACAAATTTTCAAAATCCCATATAAACAACCATCCAAACCCGCACCCATTTCATCAATAGAGTTACTACTAGTTAGTTCTGAAAATTACTACTAATTAGATTAATCCAAATCTTATAATAAAACTTACTTCTGATATGATGATATTTATAACTCAGACCTTCAAGTACCGCACCTGATTTATAAGATAAATGCAGACTGCTTGGTGGGGCACGAGATTAGTTACATACAATAAATGCGCTTTTTTTACATCTTTTGGTGAAAGCGTAGTAAGCAAAGAGGATGGTGCTTTGGTTTTCGGCCTGTTGTTCTGGCTCAAACCGCTCCCTGTTTTGCTAGCCTCAGTTCGAGGCGTTGTGCCGCAGCGCTGGTAATAGGCACACAACAACCATCCGTGATAACTTACATGTACACATGCATAATGTGCGAAAAACCGTCCGTTAATTGAAATTAACTAGGAAGCTAATTCCTGAGAGGTTTTATTTGTAAGCTTTCCCTGTCAAACGAACATTATTGTTGTCTTTTTATTTTCTGGATATCGAGATATCTGTTCGTGGAAATCTTGACCGAGTATTACGGATGAACTTATGCATGAGTGTGCGCATTGACGTTCAGTTATGGCGAGGCTGTCTGACATGGACAAATTTTGGTAGGCAAATATTTTTAGCGCTTTTGAAATTTCGCTTGTACCCAGAACAGCCATCGAACAACCGCAGCAAGCTGTCTTATAGATCACTCGCGACTCACCAAGAATAATAAAACTTTGGAGCAATCAAAGCGTCTAGCAAGCTCTGTTACGTACTCTGTTGTACCTTTATTAACCCATCAGCGATACTGGATTAGCACCTCTCATCAAAATATCTTCATATTTTAGCGCTATAGCTCGAATTCTTCCCTAGGCCCTCTCACCCTCATCGCAATATCAACTTGAACCAATCTCATTTTCTCAGTTCCTCTACGATATAATATTTGAATACGCCTAATCAAGCTCTATAGCCTTAATCGCCAATCACTAGTTGCACCGTCGTACGCACGCATCTACAACCAGATACCACAAAGCACCTACTTTGCTAAAATATCATCGCCGCATTCATGTCTCAAATAGAAATTCTCAGCCAAGAAGTCGATATTGACAATGAGCAACCTAGCTATTACAGGATGCTAGACGGGAGTAAATACTTTCGATATATCACCATTGAGGCGCATACCTTCGATGAGGAGGATTTGAGCTTTCCTCCTGCGCTTCTCCAGAAACTTCCGGCATTCCCGACGGGTGACTGGAATTGCGGTCGTATCGCTCAGGCAGAGAATGGCGTTCCATACTTTGTTGAAACTACAAAGCAAAAGCTGCCTTCAATTGATTACATATGGCATGAGAAATCCTTCGACTACCTCTCGCTGCAAATGAAAAAGAGGCTTGGTGCGAACGTCTATCTTGTTACGACTCCGCACCCTGAGAATCGGGATGTTATTGCTAAATTTGCCAGGTTTCCTTGGGAGGTCGAACATTACGCCCTTGAGACCAAGTGCTACGAATGGATCAAAGGGCACGGTATCGGTCCTGAGTTTCTCGGGTATTTGACTGAAGATGGCCGTGTGATAGGGTTCTTGATGGAGAAACTCGAGGGTCAACACGCAACTATTACAGATCTACCCGCGTGCAAGGAGGTTGTAGGGAGATTGCACGCGGTCGGGATCATGCATGGCGATTTGAACAAGCATAACTTTCTTGTAACAGAAAAAGGCGCTCGGATTATAGATTTTGAGACTGCAAAACTATCGAGCGACCGAGAGAAAATGGATAAAGAGGCTCAAACTCTGGAAGAAGAGTTGTTGGATGAGTCTGGTAAGGGAGGTATGATTAAGATCTAATGGTTACGATATTATACAAGATACTCTTTTTTTTTTCTTCCCCAACAGGTTTACAGCCTCGGAGCTGTCCTTAGTGCTCCTTGGTAGTATATTTTCTGCGGGATAGTCGGCATGTTATAAATTCTCCCCCAAGAACAAAGTTTTCTTAGACACCAATGTTAATTTCTTGTAAGGTCTGGTTATAAAAAAATGGTACGAATAATGGGAAACTATCACAAATGGATCCGTTACATATAATTATAGATTATGAAGAGCTTTCTTAGATATATCGTCCACTCCGGACAATCACTCAGGGGGTGGCGTTAGCCTAATATAATACTCGAGGGAATTCTGCGAGGCAACTCGAGGACAAGCCAGCCCTTTCCGTAGATTTTATTTACTTTACATGCTCTCTAGTCTAATACGAAGCCTATTATGCAAGTTCCACACCCTTCTCGTACCGATTCATTGTATTTTTTCTAGATCGCAACCTCAAAATAGAAAAAAGATCTGCGAAGTCGAAATAACTAAAGAGTCATTTCGATAGCCTTTACGTTTTGGCATAATCATTATAGTCAATACTACGCAAGTCTTGATGCATATGCGAGTCAGATCACCATACAGCTCCGTTCCAGTAGGCCTTTGAAGATGCGCCATATTTGCGACAGCCTACTTTGACATATTAACGATGATATTTCTGAAGAAGTAAAAGAGGACATAGTTTCACAAAAAGTGAGTTGCGCTCCTTGGGAAGGTGTTCGATGGCTATCCGAACTATAAAACAGATTCGCCTGAATATTAGTATATTTGTGGATCGATAAAAGGCATATTGTAAGAGTTCAGTATTGTGATTCGGACCATACTCAAGTGCTTGTGTATTAAACTAAGCTGACATGAGTATGAAGAAATTGGTAACGAAACGAGGTTCACCTCTGTTTCGCTGTGTGCATATACGTTGCCCTGCTAGTACCAGGATATAATTCGATATGGATGAGAAGTGAATGTCGCATTAGAACAATATATAGATACGTCCAAATAATTCTCTAATATATAATACCCCATAAACCAAGATAACTTGGAAATAATGCCTATTTTCTTCAGCTTGATGGAGCTATGATCCGCATAATTTAATGCATGGTACACTATGCATGATATAACGTGTTGATGAGTATATGAGTTAGCTCATCGGAAACAGCAATATCAAATTTCACTGAAACCCCCAACGGCTGGATCGAAAATGGCTTTCAAGGTGGCCTAGGGCCTGGATCAAGCAGTTTGTAATATGGAAATGTCATCGAAGCCAGTGTATACATCGCCGCAGTTACCCGACGGACACGAGCATTGTACGGTTATAAAAAGTCCAATTCCGTTGCCACTCCCTGTGGTAAAGGAAGTAAGGGTCTGTGTCCATTGAAGCCCCGTATTGAGGTTGATATCCAGAAGCGCGAGTCCATTAACGACTGTATCTGGACCGTCTATCGTTGGAAGTCCCTGATCTCCGATTGTTACATGTGGGGTACAGATGATTTCATTGTAGGTGAGTTGTCGGTACCAGATGCTAAGTTGATACTTGGTATTGGCAAGGACCGGGATTGGGGTCTTGTTGCCCCAGCGGGAGATAAAAGTTCCGGTATGATCCATAGGGAAGACGACGCGACTTGCAACGAAAATATGTTCAGCGAAGAAGCAACATATATAAATAATGACAAAAGCAAAAACCTACAAGTACCAATCTCCGGAGTGGGCCTCCCCGGTGTTTTGATGCTCGCCGCAAGCCGCAAAGTAATCAAAAGACGGCGTGTTCGTAATTTTGATACCGCATCCCCAAAGCCTGCTTGCAGTCTCCCAGTCAAACAAATAAGAGGTTGGAACACTCGTCGAAGAGGTTGAGGTAGGAGTATATGTGACCGTCGAGGTCACGGTTATTGGATCAGGAATTAATGTTACAGTATTCGTACAGCTCGGGGTGGTCGTCGTGGGCGTAGTTGTGGTCGCGCTAGTAGTCAGAGCCCCAACAATGCAAGTGCAGGCACTACTGAAAGAGGCAATCGGGGTCGCTGAAATACTAGACGGAATGGAAACGGTAGGGTTTGGCGAGAGGAGAACATCGCAGAACGAAGATTCTCTTTGAAGGCGCTCGAGCGTTCTGTACAGATTGTTCGCTGCACACGCCCGTGGCTCCAGCCGATGAGGCACGTAGGCGGCAATCGGCAGGGCAAAGAACAGGAGGTATAAAAAGGTCTTCATCTTGTATTGTATTGTTTGGTCAGTTTGATATGATGGGAAATTGCAATACAAATTTGAAAATTCACTTGCTACGAAGGACCGAGGGTGGTAGTTAAATGATGCCACCATTTGGAGTTAAGGGGTACGGTGGAATTCGAGTTTCCACGTCCCAAGTTCGATTTAATACCCATTCCCGCCGACAGCGGCTTCCTCCGTAGGGCTGAGGATTGCTTGTAAGGCTGCTGGCTGAAGTAGCCAATTTAAATTTGGATCCCAAGAAGCAAACATGATCTTTTCTTGTCCTACTAATATAGGGCTACGAGTATCGTACCTCAGCCGCAGCTTGAATAGCTCTCTCCGTTATCTTTTCTGGAAATGACTAGGATCCTGCGTTGCAACGTTGGACATTGTGGGGCCTGCATTTTGACACATGCCTACATGGATTATATATAATACAAATGCATTTAAATGTGGACACTTGACAATGGCCTGCATGCATGCAGTGGTGTGTCTGACACAACCCCAAAGCTTGAATTGATGGCTTTGATCTGGATAGTCAGGGCAGGTACCGGCCATGGGTTATATCAATCATGCGTCGTAGTGGCAATGAATTCATTTGATTCCTTCCTTGCTATAGACCTGTAGAAGGTATCCAACGTTTGCTGCAATGCAATGGGTGTTGCTTGGCGTTACACCAAATTAAACCTGTTTTGTCCTTTGCAGTTGTTGATCACGAACGTGCAACGAACCCCACAATTTCTGGAGCAGGCTTAGTCTGGAGAAGAGCAGGCTGGGGACTCAATTACTATGTGCAGCTCCACCGCACCCCACTTCGTATGCGCAGCACATGTACATATATATATTTCATTATCCGCACCGGCAAGGCACCGACGTGATATAAGGATACAACAGCCTGTTGATTAGGGTAGAAGCGTAAGTTGCATATGATTTCCACGAGGCCGTCGACCGATCTAACATTGCGCTGCACCAGATTATACATTCAATATGCCGGAATCGATCATTATACCATCCAATGCCGAAAACGTCACCAAACCAACCAGCAACTTTGTGGGTGAAGTCTTGTTCGAACCCCTCCATAACGAACCAGACTTCTCTTTTTCGAATGTCACATTCACTCCGTGTGCTAGGACAAACTGGCATACACATCACGGTGGACAATTAATCAGGGTGCTGGAGGGTAGCGGATGGGTCTGCGATAAAGGGGCCAAGCCAAGAAGGATCAAAGCCGGCGACACAGTTTGGTGCCCGCCCGGAACAACGCACTGGCACGGCGCGGACGATAAAAGCTCGATGACACATTTCGTCAGAGTGGCCGGCGTAACTGAATGGCACGAGCCAGTCACAAATGAGGAGTATGGGAGCAAGCAATAAAAATACCAATTCTTGAGAGTTGACGGGGAGCAAGTGGATCGAAGATTTAGACAATTAGGTCGTCAGGATGCTCTGCGCTCAGTATTTTATATAGTCAACAATAAATTATAAACCAGCGAGACCATTATAAACCTAAAACGGATGGTAATATATCCTTTATTTCTAAAAACACAAGTTGTATACAATATGGCATATTCTTCTATCGACCATCAATCATCTCGAGAACAGATGCCAAGTTGAATGATTAGATCCGTCTACCAATGGGGAATTAAACAACATTTATAATTGCGTTGTTTCCCCGCTTCATAAGTCTGTTCAGATTTCAACTATTCTCCACAAAAAATTTGCATGAGGTGCACTAAAGTCTCCTAACCAACCGCACATTTCACCAAATCTCTCTCATTCAATCATAGAAATCTCATCCACATACGCCTCAGAATGCCTCCCCATGACGGTCTTGTTCACCTAAAAGAGTACGACGTTAAAGACAGCAACGTTGAGCTTATCGGGAGTGATGTTGATCACAAAGTAAAATACAATAGTGCGGCGACAGAACCTGCCTGGAACAACGGTCAAGTGGGTGTAGTTGCCGGCATCTTAGTATGGCGCGTCGAGCAATTTCAAGTTATTCCTTGGCCCAAGGAGAGATACGGCCAATTTTACGACGGTGATAGTTACATTGTCCTGCACTCTTACAAGGTGGGGAACAATAACGATTCTGAGAAACTCGGCCATGAAATTTTTTTCTGGTTGGGAGCGCATACTTCTCAAGATGAAGCAGGTGTCGCCGCGTACAAGACAGTAGAGCTTGATGAGTTTCTGCACGGGAAAGCAACACAGTACCGGGAGATACAGGAAAGACCCAGCGATGCATTCATGGAGTTATTTCCCAAGGTGCAAATTTGCAAGGGTGGCGTTCACTCTGGATTTAAGCATGTCGAAGAAGAGCCTAAGCAGCAACCTATCACACTCTTTCGAGTCTTCAAACATGCTAGCGCGAAGAGAGACTCCGTTGTCGTGTACGAAGTGGAACCAACTTGGGAGAGCCTTGACGAAGATGATGTCTTTATCCTGGACAAAGGCGACAAGATTTTCGTTTGGCAGGGAAAGAAGTGCAGTCCGATGGAAAAGGCTAAGGCTGCAAAAGTTGTGCATGATATGACAATTGCCAAGCACGTTGATGTGGAAGTTTTATCTCAAACAGAGACTCGGTCGAGAGTAGTTCTTGAAATTTTAGGCAATGAGGGTCAGGACTCTCCGGCCATGGAGTGCCGCCGACAAAGACCAGTACATCAACCAAGCTACGATGGCTCGGCTCGAAAGCAACTTTGGAAACTTAGCGATGAGTCCGGTAGTCTGAGTTTCGGCGTGGTGAAGGAAGACAACTTGATCTCAAAATCAGATCTTGATGGAAATGACGTTTTTATTATTAACGACGGTGGCAAAGCCATTTGGGTCTGGCAGGGCTCCAGAGCAAGCAGAGCCGAAAAGTCGGCGTGGCTCAAGGTCGCACAGGCTTATGTTCGCCAACTGCAGAGCACCAAGGCTCAAAGTGCGTACCTTGTACCAATCGCAAAAGTCATAGAAGGTGAGGAGAGCCCAGCTTTCTGGAGAGTAGTATCAGCATAATTCGAGGGTATTTGGGATAGTTGGGATTCCACTCTCCTGTCATATAGGTTCTACATGTCTGAGTGAACATCCATAGATATGAAAGATTAGCCTTTGTTTACGAAAGGACGGTTTGAAGCATATACGATAGCTATCGATAGGTTGGCTGTGCATATGTGCTTGTAAAACTCGAAAAATATTTTGGAAACGTAGAGATATAAGGATATCCAGCTTAGCAAAGCCAGAGTATCCCATACCCTTGTTTCTCTCAAATTTAGATATCTGCTGTTCGGACCAACCTTGTAACCAGTTCCGTAACTTGATTAAGTTACTGCCTTATAACTGAGCATGCTCAAACCGAATCCACGAATTAAGCAGTCTCGTAACTAGACCTCGAATTACGCAAGTTGGTACCAAGGGAATGTTCTTCGGGCAATTGCGCGCATGTGCACAATCTCGCCTAGCCCTTGAGGATTTTTGAGGAGTTAATTCTAATATGAAACCTCATAAGCCAAGTCGATCGACCTCATTATTTGATATGTGTATATGTCGATACTATCATTTCAGCGCAAATTTCCTTGTAGCGAATCGAAAGTCGTTTTTTAAGTTTACCCAGCCAGCTTAGATTGAGCCTCAAACGCAGCCAAAACTAACTCTTAATGTTATTCAAGTTACATTTGAGCCGTGTGTTCGCTGCCATCTATTTATTGCGGACTACAAATAGATGTCCTAAAAATTCCGAGATTTTATAACACGATATAGTTGATCATCCTTCGAAGTTGAGCTTCATATATTTACATATGAGAGGGGCTATTAATGGATGTTTAACTTATCGTCCGCCGTTAGTAGAAGCCATCATTGCGAGCATCATTTAATTTTGGAACATTCGGCTCGTCCACGCTTGGCGACTCTCGCGTCGTGCCGGTGCTATCTGGTGCAACCCGGCCTTCCTAGAAAGGCAGGTCGTTTGTTTTTGTGTTCACCGACTGGAGCCGGAGGCTATCAATGACATTGACCCCGCCTTCAGGACATCATCTGCATGATTGTATCCCAGTTAACTCGGTGCAAAACGTATGGAGGATAGAAAACTTATTTGCCTCTGGTTCCACCTTACTTTGAATTTTGCACCCAGTTCACCCTTTTGGTCATAGAATGATCGTCAATCCGTGAATTCATCCATGCCTTTGGTCTCCTTGACCAGCCTGCGCTGCGCTGCTGCGCAACGCATTCGATCAAGCTAGACCGGACCAGAAATACTAGCTCGAAGTACGTTTACCCAAATATTTTTCAATAAGCTGCATGCATAGGACCGCGACCACAGTAGCAGCAGTGAAAGTACTAGAGTACGAAATTTGCAGAAGCCGCCGATCGATCAAATCAAGGAAATTTTGAGTTGGACTGCCACAGTGAAGTACTTCTTCAAGCTTCATTCAGTATACTACGTACTACCTGCACAAGTACCTGTCGCAGCCGGGACGTCGCGTCTGTGCGATGAAACAAAATCAACAGGACCCACAACACATCTCAAAACGTTGGAAAAAACGAGGGTGCTAGGCTTCAACCAGCATCATAATATTCAAGTTAATACTTGCATAGTTTCCCCACCTGACTTCATTCAAGGCCAATTATAGCAACGAATGACAGACTTGCAAAGTGGAAGCAGGGAGAAGTCTCCACGGAGTCCTATAATATGAATATCTATTAATCAGCGCGGCTGATGACCGCCGTTTCAAATATCGCCTGCCTTCATATTTCTCCGGATATTGCTCGTTTTGGGTAAGCAGCGTCGATCAGTCTGCCAAAAATATGACCCAGGGCATCACAACTAGGATGTTATAAGAATTCGAAGACCTCTGGGATGTCCTCTAGACTAACATCATTTCTTGCTCCTCGGGCAGGAAAATTAATATTCGGCTTTTCAATACATTTTCCAACATGTTGTTCAGATCCTCTCTTACAGCATGGCTGATATCAAGTCTCGCGAATCACTCATTCGCTCAATTAACAAGCTGTGGTTGCGCTTGCCGGGTTGATAGTTGCTACACTGGTGAGTTCTATTGTCGACCTGAATTGATTTCACCAATGTTCTCAAATTCTCACTATCATTTTTATTTCCCATCTAGCATTGGCGACGACAACATTTTGGCCGGCCCAAGCAATTAGCGACTGCAGATCCTTCCGGTGGGAGTCTATAACAGTCGGTGCAGAGTGAGTTTACCATATATAATCCCGTGTGTTATAGAGTATTGTTAAGCCATGCTAACTCACGTTGCAGAACAGTCACCGTCACAGGGAGTCCTCCAGAAGGCAATCCTGGTCTCACAGAACCCCCGAATCCAACACGCACGATACCTGCATATGCCGGTCAGTGTACAGACTCAGCCGCTTATGCCTCTGCGTGTGAGTGCATCGGCGTAACGGCAACCGGAACTACCTTTATCCACTTACCGACCGCGACCGTTTATGAGATACCAACGGTACCCGATGCCTCGTGTGGCAATGCCGGCCTCGAGGTCGCGATATACACCAACCCTTATACCACATTCGAAATGCCCAATTACCCGAATTTCCTTCCACAAACTTTCAAAACAATGAACCCTGACGGTCAAGGTACAACGGCTTCTATGGGTCTTTTAGAAGCAGATACCGCAGCCCCGGATGGTTTGACGCCTGAAGTAGCTGATGTTTACGTTCTTAATTACCGTGGATATTTTTACGCTCCGACAACATCTACATACACCTTTAGAGTTACAAACGCCGATGATATCGTTCTGTTTTGGACGGGAGCGATAGCGCAATCAGGATGGCTCAGGGCAAACGATAATGGGGAATCGTATTGGTCTAATGGTGGAAACCCTATCACTGCGGACTTCCAGGTAAACCTGAACGCCGGTCAGTATCTACCGCTTAGGGTAATGTATGCCAATCGTGGGGGCGGTGGGCAATACACTTTTCAAGTCTGGGATAACGATGATCCCAGTAACCTTTACGTGAAATACGGCACTGCTTCTAACCTTCTTGTCTCACATTCCTGTGATAGCACAGCGCCAGCTTTTGCGGAGCCATTTGGCCAGGAAACATAAAGACATGGAAACGGAGTTTTGGAAGTTTTGAATTTACCCATTCTCGGCCTAAAGCCGGTATTACTTGGAGTTCTTCTGTATATGTACCAAGGTTTTGTATTTTAGGATTAATCCAGTTACACACTCTCGAACTTTCCAAAATCTAAAGTGAACTTCAACACCAAGGCAGTACCCATTTAAACCCCGAGGCCGCATCTCAAATTGGAGAAAGCAAAACCATATTACAGTCTCAATTCCAAAAGAACGACTAAATATGAAATTCACGGGTTTGCCTATTGCACACTGATATTTATCTCATAATTCTAGGTCGCATTTATTTCATGGATTCAAAAATCTGCATCTGTAAGTATACAAGCCAGTGATCTGTGTGTGTGGATAGAATGCTTTGATTTTGTAAGCCTACTATAGTACATACTATTCCATAAGGCATACCCGATGAAATCCTCTATAAGTACATGTAAACATCTCTTGGGTATCTTATCGCTCCTGCTAACTTTTCTCATATCTGGCAATTCCAACCGGTGTTTAGCCCGATGCGAACTTTTGGATTGCATTGTTGACCAGGGTAATGATGTTGGCGTTTTCAGAAGTGTTAACGACGGAGCCTAGCTTGAAAGTGTCTCCCAGAACCGGGGCGAGGGCAGGATAGAGAGCTTGCACGACGGCGACGAGGAATTCATTGTTGTCAGAGCTCAAGGCGTCAACAGAAGCTTGCGCACGGCTGACCTTGATAGAAGAAAGATTTGTAATGCTTCCAGAAGCAGTGAGAAGGAGCGAAAGATTCGTGACTGTGACTGTTACATCCTTGGTTGCTCCCTGGAAAGTAACCGTGAGTTTGACTTGGGCACTCAAGCTGATGATAGTGTTAACAGTGACGTCGAGACCACTCCAGGAGAGAGTAGCATAGGTGCTCTTGACAACTGGGTTTACCACATCTGTGATAGTAGCATCGACTCCTTGAACAGAGAGCTTCACTGGGCTATTCTTGACGCCTTGTAGCTTAGGCATCAGTTTCGAGTCAATGAGATTTTGAACAGTAGAGGTAGAATCTCCCTGTCCGCTAAAAACATAAAACTTGTAGTCTGGTTCGGCGTTGGCGGGTGCGAGCAAAACTCCGAGTTGGGTTGTCGGGTTAGTAGAGCTCAAAGTACAGTGAGTCTTTGCACCGAGATCGATGGTTGCTACGCTCGCTTTGGAGCCGGTAGCCTGGAAGCTCCAGGTGAAACCACCTTGGTCTGACGATTGGATGGAGTATTTCGACGGGGTAGAACCAGAAGCTATCTTCAAAGGGCTTTGCATGGCCTTTGACATAGACTTGTTATCCGTCGTGGTAATGGTAAGCGACTTTCCCCAGTCATTGGTGATGTAGACGTCCGCTGTTCGGCCTAGGGAGGCATCACGAGGGCGAGGGGATGCGACAAGAGCGCTCGCTACCGCCGCAAAAGATACTATAGAGAGAGCAGAGCGCATTGTTGGGTATATTATCAAAGTAATCTTAAACCTTCAAGATATATAGAGATACTAGAGTCCGTGGCTGTCGAGCTAGATCAGGTATAAGCGATTCGACTTTTGCGCATTTTGGCGCATACGAGACTTATATTTATAGTTCGCTGTACGGCTGTCGGCTGTCATATGATCATCACCACTCAACAAACGTCAACCACTTATCGACGATTATCGCACTATACCTGTTTATACATCACTTTGGCAACGTCCGTTTCAAGCCGGCTGCTCAGATCTAAGATTTTGATTTAGCCCCTCTAGCCCTGCACGTCATACTTGGGTCGTTGTCTCGTAGCTTTTAGTTAGCTGGATCGCTCGCTGCAGGGGTCTGCAGACGTCAGCAACCGCGATTTTGCGGGGTAGGATGATCATTGACAGCTGCAAGGGCCCGCTGCACTGCCATTCTCTAGGCAGATACTCGGTAGGCTTTAACCTTAAATCCAGCAGGACAATATTTAAGCGCAGTTGACGAGGGATTTTATCAAATATCAAATCTCATCAACCAATGTATTGTCCTCGTATCCTATCGTGGGCTTAACGACTAGCTTCATCACTTAAGAACCTTCCTAGAATAGTCACAACGATTCTTCACAAATGCCATTGGGATTACTTCGGACAAACACTGGAGACCTAGCACAAAATAGGAAGGCCACAATATATAAAGACTCGGTACCAGCACCATCGATGCATCACTGTCCACACGGTGTCAATGACAAAGTTATACATATCCCACAATATGGTTCGCACAAGTTGCTGGTATATCTTTGAGAAACTTCACACGGTCGGAGCTTATTCAGACTCGGGTATATATACGTATATAGAAGGAAAAGTCCCTTGAAGAGAATTACATCTCACCTTCCTGTTAGAAATAGTTGGACAGGGCCTTGTGCCGCAGCGCCCTAACTCGCTGCTACTTTCCGCAATCCGTGAAGTCACGAGGATAACGCATCAGTGATGCGAAGATACGCTATTGTAAGATTCTAGCGCAAACGTTGAGATGCTGATCATCAAGGTCTTGCGTACGTATAAGCCCAGGCACCGAATTTCAAATCAAAGCTGAGGGAAATACAAAATAACCCAAAACCAAATCAAAATTGTTCGGTGATACATCTCGATGGTACGTTTCGAGCTTCCCGCAATTGCCCGACGAATTGTTTTCGGGTAGAGAAGTCCTGTATACTTTGTAGACTTACGAATCAGTTTTGCATCTTATCGGTGCCTAAATATCTAACCCTGGGCTATTTGTCTCAATTTTGCGCCCAACAAGTCGTGCTGTTTGAATTTAAGACATCCACATGTTGCAGTACCCGGTTTCTTTAAGTCACGATAGCTACATTGTCTGGAAAGAGCACCCTTTTTGTCTAATTCGCAAGGTTTGTACCACTGCCTTTATAAGCTCAAAGCACGACCATTGGAGCCGGACTATCTTGAAAACGTTAATGCATTCATTCATGAGATTCAAATCAATGAAGAGTGTAACTTCATGGATAGTTCAGCATTGGCAAGCTACAACCCCACCAGTACCTGCTGCGGCGCCTACCCCTGCGGTTACTCTCTTTTGCCGCTCCAAATACTTCACTTCAAGTAAAACAACCCCTCTTTCAAAATCAGGACCTAGCTCTGCACAATAACTAGCTTTCATCCATGAAAGGCTTTCCCATCGAAGTTTGTTTGGGCAGTTCGGGATTGATCAAGTGAGTTGAACATAGTTGAGGCAGATCCCGGCTACATTTCATGCCAGGTCTGACTGAGATACAGCTCGCATTTTGTCATGAGCAGATTTGTCTCCGGTTCTGCGACAGTGGCGTTCTTCTCATTATCTCCAGTGTAAATTTTGATTAGCCTCGAGCTCGAGACCAGCAATATAGTTAAATAATACATTTCTTTTTTCTCGCAGCTGGCCCCTTCATACCAACCGCCCGGCCTGTTTTGCCCTCCTGTCCGCCTGGTCTCGAGGCTAAAGTTTGATAGTATTCGTAAATCCATGACGGGGCTCTGCAAAGTATAGCGGATGCCCCTGGTCAGCAAGAATGAGTTTGCACTTACGCCAACCAGGAAGCTGTCTATGTACGTGCAAAGTGTAAATTGTTCCCGTATCTTTCGAATCAGATCGAACTGACTCGGGCGACAAGCCTTCTATACCATGTCGCAATTTTGGTCAATGTTCATGTAGGAATAATTTTCCCGAGAGCAATTCTAGAAATATGCTGTCCTTTCAAGATGCGACGTGCTCTCTACCCTTACTACGAGCTAGCAATGCATCCAGTGAGTTAGGCAGGGTTCCTCCAAAAGGTCGGTATGACTTACCTTCTAATAAATATGGATCTCGACTCCATGGGCCTATGTATTGATTAATTCGAAATCTGAGACGGTGCGTACTGCAGGTTTCGTCCCGTTTGTTTAAGAAAATGTTGCAGAATGCAGGTATCCTCCATATTTACGTCTAGCCTTCGGCCAATCAATAGTCTCCGACAATTGCATGGTAATTCAAAATGAGTTCTCACTTACTATTTTCCAAGTTTCGGCAGTCGAGAATTGATGTCATCCCTTCACATTGTGGCAGAGATCAGCTTCCCTAAAGATCCGGAACCGTTTCCAAAATTTAAAACCAGACATTAGCTATTGCAGACTTGCTTCGGTGTGTCGTATATGTAGATTATTATCTCTCGGGGTACGTGTATGGTGTGGAGATTGGTTCAGCCAGTCTTAATCTCTGGTTAGGCTCCTCCAATCATGTCCTTAGCTAACTTCAGTGACTTGTATTTACTCCCAATTTATGCCACCAAGAATCACGCCATGTCACAAGGCAGATATCCTTGTCGTAGCTTTGCTGCAATGAAGTTTTTTAAGATGCCTCAAAAATCTGCTTATATAAGATGATACTCGGCAGAGAGATACCAGAGTCTACATATCGTGATTGACACAGCCGCCGCGAAATAGAGGCACAGAAAACACATGCATATACTAATTAAACGCTTAGCATATCAATTTTCACGCGCGACTAGGTGTCATGCAGTCTACGTCAATATTGCGTACAATCCATATATCGCTTTTGAAGGGTTCATTTCGAATCAATACATACTGAGCCGCGCCGTGGCATTTTCATAATAAAATCAGGCGTCAAAAAGGTGTTGAGTGTGTGGTAATTGTTAGCAACCCAAACAAGCGAAATTAAAGGGTTGTTCGCTGGGAGCTTGACCATGCTCGTATGGCATAATAATAATATATTAATTGAGCTATAATGAAGCCAAAACTGTGGAGGATCCGGATGGGACCTTGATGGAATTTGAAAGTCTATTCGAGCAATCAGCCAGCTCTATTTCTGGTTCATAATCGTTCGATGGTGGCGGATACAGGTCGAAAAATTAAAGCGATGATATGAATTCACGGATCGATAATTGATTGACAGAACGCGCGCGAGATGCATCGATGCCTCTGGCGAAGTCTCCCACCACTTACCTTTCCTTTCCTCTTGACGAAATTTTGATTAAACGCTTGAATCCGAAACATTTCGCGGCCGCCCTACTATTGCTCTAGTATATTTGTTTTGTGCTTGAGCTCTCCACCTTTTTCCTTGGCCGTTGGCCGTTGGAAAGCCTCCAAGCAACCTGATCATGCCAAGGTCAGGGACCCATGCAGCGAGGTCCCCACACAAGCTCTGTCGCGTCCTGCAAAACGATTTTTTTTTTCCCCTTCTACGAAAATAGTGCATTGATGTGGGCGAACGAATTAAGCCGGCTGGGAGATATGACCATCCAGATGACGCGCATCAAGTCGCAGAGGTGACGTGAGGACAAGAAGCTTCCGTGAACGACGAATGGGATATCCTTTCATACGGCCATTCGAATCCCATCTATCTGAAATCGACTGGAGACGGCCCAGACCCGCTCTGACAACGCACAGTTTCGCCCGTGACGACAGGAGATGCTCCTCACAGAGGGAAATCGACGGCGGAGGCTGGGCTTCGACTACGGTGATTCGATAGCTCGGCTGTCGGGCTTCCGGGGCTCGTGGGACCTGCGCTGGTGTGAAGCACCTCCTTTGGGCACGCTGCATAAACCTCTGCTCTTCCTGGTAGCGTTGACGTACCCTTGGCCATCTCATCACCTGTGAACTGGCTTGCATCTCTCGAGCTAAAAAAGCAACCCCTGCAAGACCCATCAGGAAAATCAGAAAAATCGGTGCTCGCGACGAAATCAGAAGCACGAGCGCATGAGCATCGAACGAAAAGAAGAAAAATCCAAGGGCGTGCCCTGGTTGCCTCCAGATGGGGCTGACCAGACTCCATAGCAGCTTGGACACCATGATGCGCTGGCATACAAATTTTTTTTCTGGAGGCCGCTTCCCACCCGTTTCCTTTATAATCAAGCTGCTGGCAGCATGATGTGCCACATGGCAAGCTGGGAAGCCATCTTCATCTTCTTCGCCGCGAGAGCAAAACAACCACCGCATTGAGGGGTAAGGCTCTGCGATTGGTATCGCTTGTATCGACTTCAGTATTCAATTGGGTTTCAATACGGGATATACGAATTTCTTTTGTTATCGTGCCGCTGTTGGTTTATTAATTATTATTTTCTTTTAACCAGTTTTATCTTGCCTCGTACCGCTTCTACCGCTTCAGGGTGTAGGTTTCAAATTTTCGCGCCTGCTTTAAAAGGGCTTCAGAATCCACTATCATACGGCTGTTGGTCTTTATCTCGGACCTTGCGTATCGCATATCGATAAACAATTCATCTATCGCATCCCCAATTGATATCACAATATCACCGTCTCGACGTCGGCACCGCTTCATAGAAGCTTTGCTTTTCGAGGACTCACGCGTTGGCTAGCGAGAAATACCTTTTCGGTGCAAACATGGTTAACCTATTCCACAAAGTTGCCCAGGCTGGTATACTCCTGGCGATATGTCAACAAGCAACAGCTCTACCCGTCGCACTGAGTACCGTCTGGGAGGTTGTAACCGTATACTCGTGTCCGGATAACTCATGTGCTACGACGAAACCGTGCACAACATCGGCCGGGGACGTGCCGACTACCACAGCCGCATCGAGTACTTCTACCTCGAGCGTTTCATCTGCTGCTCCGACGACAACATCACCGCTTGCTTGTAACGCTGATAATGTGCTCCGAGCTTTGAGGGGAAGCAGCTCTGCTGCAGCTCAGTTTTGTAGCACATACACTCTTTCGTCAGCTACAGCAGGTCAAAGTTACCCGCCTTATTTAGCATCATATACAGCTTCTACTTCTCGTGTATCAAGTGCCTGCACATGCCTCATCTCTCAGCTAGCAACCCAGACTACAGTGTCGACCACGACCTCGACCTCAACTTCAACTACTTCTTCGACTTCTTCATCGGTGCCCGGTAACCCATATAGGGATCGAAACTACAACACGATTCACAATATCTACAACCTCACCATCTTTCCCAATCAAGTGAACATTATTGCATTTGGGGGGTCGGCTGTCCCACCCGGCTTGTTCGCGGATGATGCTAGCGGAAGAATATCACCGGTTGGCAACTTTACCGACTTTGAAGATTCCATAGAATACTTTTTCGCTTTACCGCCACTTCCCATCTCGAACAAAAACCAGGCAGCTTTTACTCATTTCGAACTAGCTCAATTTTCTTCGGAGTGTCCAGAAGTTGCTGCAAGTACCGTATACCTCTACGCGAATGTAGTAAATGACACAAGTCCGGATAATGGCAAGCTCATCTCTATTCTGAAGCAAACTGGTTTCTGGAGGTTCAACGATAAGGGCGAAGTCGTGAATTACGATCTTGCCTTGATCGAAGTCGACCATTTCATTTCAGAGTTGACGTCAACCGACTACAATGACCCAGCGGCACAAGCAGATCTCATAAATACAACTTGCCAAGCTCAGGCGCTGAGATGCGTGGGTCCCAATCAAGTGTACGACAGCATTGAGCAATGCATTGAAATACTATCCGCAAAGCCATTCGGAAGTTATACAAATATCTGGAGCGACTCTGTAGTCTGTCGATCAATTCACATAGTTCTGACGCTCGTACGCCCCGATGCCCATTGTCCACATGTTGGACCTACCGGAGGCATGAAGGTACGTATCTATTTGATTCTTTCGTAAAAATATACCCTGCTAACTTTTATCCAGTGTGTCAATTATCCCTATCTCACACGGCAGTTCGACGACGAGCGCCTTTGGGGTGCGACTGATCTGTTCCGATGCCCAGGCGTAGCGGCTTACTAGTCGAGATCCCCCCCCCAATTCCCCCCAATTCACATTTTTCTCTTTTGATCGAATTTTCCAAACAAAAGCGTTTTAAAAAGTATATGATTTACGATTTTTACGACTTTCCTCGACTTATTTGCCAAACTTCACAAACAATAATGATAGATAGCGCTATAATGTTTACTACACTTAATACCTATTACCAGAAATGGGGCTTAGCACATCCCATTGCTTGTACAGAATCATCTTTAACAAGCCGCATTTTGCCCATTCTCGTTTACGTCTCTTACTCGTCGTCACTAAAGCTTGCCGACCGGTTTCAGTATGGTGGTTTTTTTTTTTTTTTGACATTTCTCACTTTCATTTGCATCACATTGGGGGTTGTTTATAAATTTAGCATTTTCGCGACTTTGGGGTTACTACTTTGTATTTAATCGGTTTTGCTTTTCTTTCCTTTCTCTTTATTTTTCGGAGCGAGCATATTGTAGCTGCTGCAAATAGTCTTTGATACCATATATTCACATATTTTTATAGATTTTCCTATTCTCATCAGAAGAAGTTCTTAGTTGGTACATTATCATCCCCTTGGATCTTCATTACTGTGAATGTACTTGAATGCACTGTACAGACACCAGCTTTTACGCCTAGTTTGTCGATTTATTTTGATGCCTTGAATGTTGTCTCGTAAACCAGCCGCGCAGCACGAAGTTGAATGCCAACCTTGAAGATTTCCTAGTTAGCCCGTTTTATATAAACACATTCTATAATTTTAAACGCTCGAAGTATAGTAACGGATTAAACACGAGACAAGATTAAACTTTGGGGTTTTATAATCCTCCAAAGCGTTTAAACTTGCTTGAAATCTCGCGCTACGAGGATGCTACGATATCCATGTAAACTCCTCGAGGTTTAGGTGGTCCGAAAATTTTTCACTACGCTTTGCAATTTTGAGAAGGCGACTAGCCTAGAAGATCACGAATTTACTCATAGCAGTATGATTACAGCCAAAAAGTCTTTACCGTCGGTTGATTGAAGGATCTATCAATCCAACGCCAGTAACTTCCATTAGAATATCTTCAGGCGTCTTCCAAAGTATATATACACAAGACTGTAAAACTATCCGCAAATGTCCCTCGCAGGACCGTTGGGTATTTCTAGTCCAAGGGACACCCGAGTTTTGAAAACGAATCAGAGGGAATGATAAAGGAAGACACGGGATACCCATGCTTCAAAGGGGTAAGAGGGTATCAGTACAGAGAAATAAAAAGACAGAAACAAATGTTATGAAAAGTAGCGAATTCCAGAATTCGAACAGTCCCTGTCATCCGTGGACGACACATAATAATCAAAATTGTCGCTTGTAACACAAATAATTCAAAAACAATCGCTAAGGGCCTGGCAAGAAAAGGATGACGAAGCGGAAACAGCGGTACTCTGTCGGCGAAGGAAATTGATCTATAGTAGTACACTTTTTATAGCGGGGGTATTTTGATCGCAACGAGTTGTAACGCGAGTCTTGGCGGATTGTCGGCCGTTAAATGGTATTAAATCTAGGTAATATAAAGAAGGCTGAACGATAGCGAAAAGGTTCAAATGAAAGATGGCGCTCTTTGTATGGAATCCAGTCTTGGGTTCCATCTTGGATCCGATCGGGACTCTGGCCTGTAGGCATATTCGGATGGTGAGTGCTCGCTGGTTTTAAGTGATTTGCAATCACTGTCGGACCCAACGTAAGTGATCTCGTATTCGTGACCATAGGTGCTCTCACCGCCTCTGAAGGGGCGGGAATAGTGAGTATATTGAGGATCTGATATTCGAAGAGTCAGCTTTGATAGGTCATGTGATATCAAGATGAAGACTTACCATCGTCATCTTCGATAATTGTGGCCTCAATATCAGTTTTAGTTACAGTCACAGAGGTGGTGACCGTCAATTCGACCTCTCCGTTTTTTCCGACAACCTCACGTTTACCACTTCCAGCTTTACCGCTCTCCACGGTACCGCCGCCGCCGCCACCACCAGACCTGCCAGACCGCCCTGAACGTCCAGACTGGTTGGTGCGGCTGCGGTTGGTTCCTACCCTTTCGGTTGAATTAACAAACAATGCTTTGATCGCAGGCACACAGGAGGCGATGATTCCGATGTTGACCTCGAGTAAGCTCCAGACACCAGAGCCGTTGATCGCGTTTGTATAGGTAACATCACCATCATTAGAACCGGTGACTTCGCTGGCCAGAATGATGCGGTTGATGGATGCGATACAAGCGAAAAGACCTAGCGAGAATATTCCAATGACGCCGAGTCTCGATCGAACTGGAAGTTTTAGTTTCCAAATGATGGGTATCGGTAGGAGACTGTTTTGAACGTTAGCAAGAGCATTTCACTTATGGCCAGCAGCGAGTCACTTACAGGACCATGATATCGGTAACGACTATCAGAACACCGCCGGCAATAAAGCTAGCCGACCTATCAATGCATTTTGCAAAGATTGGATCGTTCCAATAGTCGATTGGCTTGCATTGAAATATAATGGTACCCAATGATACGGCCACACAAGCAACGTTGACGAAGAAGAAAGCAATGACGGCATTGCGGAAAACCAGATGGGTTCGAACTGCAGACGATCGTGGTGGAACAAGAGACCAATAAAAGATCAATAACGAGTTCCTAATGAGGAATAAAGCGACAGGATAAAGGATTTCGCAACCCCAGAGCCACTTTGTCGGGTTAGATATTTCTCTCATGTATGTCGGCAGCGGGGAAAGTACCTGAAGATATCGTTTAAACTCATCAAATGTGAGGTCCCACTGATGCAGAGTACCTTTACCAACTCTCTCATCAGATCCTAGATAGCTGTTAGATCGAATTTTCCGGCTATTTCGTTAAGAAGGATGTATATAACTTACCCAGTGCGAAACAACCACCTAACAGGATGGATACAATCTACCACGCAACGCAAGAACGTCAGCATCTCCACGAATACAGTTTCTCAAGACGGATCGCAATCTAAGAACTTACGACAGCAGGAATCATGGCCCAATCTTCCGGTCTGATCTTCTTTGTTACAAATTTGCGACTATACAAGCGGGCCAGAAAAAAGGCCGCCGACACAGCCGTCATGATGATATAGGCCACGACGTTTTTGAAGCTGACATTATTGTGGGGAACCTCCTTCAAGACCAGACTGAGGGCTTGGAGGGCCAACACTGGTCCATATGCCATCCCTCCTTGTTGTAGTACCGGACTGAGAAGGGCAGTGACATTTACGGGACAGTTAGGAGCCAGGAGAAGGTTGACAGTTTCCGCCATGGTGGTGTTGTGATAGGGTCCGAGAGCCTGTGCGAGGAAGCCGAGCTGAAGTAATCCATTGTATTCTGTATAGGAAAGGCCCAGAGGATAACCCGTTGGGTTTCCTGTGAGGTTTGTCGCAGCCATGGTTTTCTCCTCGTGATGGTGTGGACTTCAAAATGTATATAATTACTCTTTAAAATGTCGAATTCAGAGCCGTCGGTCGACCGATACCTTGTGACCTGAAAGTCACCACATGTGCAATGCAAGAATTCCTCTAGCGGACGGACACTGCTGTCAAAGCTGCTGCTAGGTAAGAGAAAAAGAGAAGGGTCAGGTGGGAGAATTTAAAAATTCGAGTGACAACCCAACTTTTTTCAATGCTTAAAATGAAAGACAGTGCATGGAAGAATGTCAAGAATCCGAAAGGGAGACGGGAGGGAGACGGGCAGAAATATACATCTTCAACGGTATTGTTTCACAAATGGCCATCAGGCATTTATAAGGATCAAAACGGTTTCTACCAGGCTGATTGTCACTTTGACTGGCCAAGATTGCCTCCTGCTGCTGAATTTTTTTTGCAGCTAGGACCGTTCATCCGGGACCAGAAGATATCGATACTGACGCCGTCATTGGACAGCACCGGAGGCGCCGTACCGGGGATTGTGAGCGTATCCACAGCGGGTTGAGATTATCTGCAGCCCTGCTGTATGCATCCCGACCGTAACTAGCGTTCTCATTCATTTTGAAGATTCTCGTCAAATCTTAAAGGCTTGGAGGAGAGGGTGGAGGCAGAAGCTGATTAGTGGACGGGGCAAGACCGGTCGCGAATGTGTTGAAGCGTCGTCGTCGCCGGACAGCCAGTCGTTGCGCCAAGCCTTTCGCTTGACCCGCAGCCGGTGGAGCCAATCAGTCGGGAGAGCGCCCGGTTTGGGGGCACCAAACTGCGCCCTGGCCTCCCCTTGTCCGACCCAAGGAAACAAAAGAAGGTGCTCTTATTATGCCTTGCCTGCTACTTAACTACCTGCTGTTGCGGTGCTGTGGCCATGTCGCTTTTGCTTGTCTTATGCCCCATGTGCTTGTCTAGTTCTGTGGACTGATCCGGATTGCTCTGGCCGATTCGTTTCTCGCGTGAGCTCTGCCCACCACCATCGCTGCGCCTTTGGAAATCCAGAGCTGATCGGTCGGCCTCCAAGCTTTGAAGTAATCATCTTGCAGAGTCGATTCCTTGTATGGAAAAAAAAAAATTTGATTCGCATTGTCCGAGTTATGAATCAAATCTGTCGAAAGGAGGCAGGAGGCGACTCCGGATCCCTCGGACCCTTGCTCTCGCCCTCGCCCGTTCTCGCCTATTGTGGCATCTGAATAACGATTGGATTGGAATAAAAGCTCGAGATAGCTCTCTCCCAAGCGATTATCGATCACTCATTTATCACGTGGAGTGTCAGTTGTGATTGGCCCTTGGGAATATATGGTAGCAACTCTAGCTTATCATCGAACCGATAAGTTAACCATGTTAATAAAATTAAAATAATAATAATAATTGCAATATACCTACTTTAGGTACTTAAGTAGGTATATAGCTTTCGGAATATGTCTGTTCCGCATTCAAACGGTTATAGCAGCTCGTAGCTATGATACATAAGCTTCCCCTTTTCTGCTAATATCAAACTTCTATATATATAGCTACTTAGGTACTTGGGTTTGAGTACTTACGAGTTAGCAGTCCGTGATCCGCCGGCGCCTAGCTATAGCTAGGTTTTACGGCACAGGCAAACGTGCAAACTGCCAATATGCAGGCGTTAGCTTCCTGACGCAATCCAACAAACATTCTCATGTTGAAACCGTCGACGGAGATAGTGACGATAGCAATCAAATATCATTGGCGCAATCACCAACTGATTGGAAGTCGATATGGTCTCGCTTTCAGGTTGATATGCCACTGGCATGTGCGTGTAGGGTTAATGCGTGAGGTGAGAGATGCATCCACGGGGCAACGCGAAGGGCTTCTCATGTCTGTTCCCTCACAACAACGCGTTCAGCTCCAATTCAAATAAGCCTTCCACACTTTCGCTGAGCTTCTTGACAACAAGACTACCTTCCACAGACATCATCGTGCCACACACCAACTTGATGAAAACCATCTACACCATTGGAAAAAATCGATCCTCATCTGACCGCCATGACAGACGTCCCGCCACATAATATCCGGAAGAAAGCAGCACCAGAATCGTCATTGGAGCTGCAAATCCTATCTCGCAGTTCGAAGCGCCGCAAGACCACCCCAAGCAGGGATAACACGAGCGGCACTCTGCCACTGGATATTTGGCTATTGGTTGCCGATTTCATATCTGTGAGCATCATTATCTTTTCGCAATTTCTAAGTGACCCTCTTTCGTAGCTCATCCAATTAACTTCTCGCCTTCTAGGACAACAAAACCTTGTCACGTCTGAGCAGAGTGTCCAAAGAACTCTACCAAATCCTCAGCCCGAGACTATATCGAGATCTCGTCGCTGCTGCTTCCTCGCACGTCAATATTCGTGGGTTCATAGAGAAATTAGAGCGCTATCTCTCGATCAGCCAACAAAAATTATTAGCATCAGAGAAATCCTACCCTGGGCAAACTAAAGCTCGAGCTCTTGCTGATGTTCCCGACGAGAACTTTGTCCCTTATTGCACCCGGTTTGTCAGGCGCGTGCTCGTCGACTGGAGCAATCCTGGACAGGCTCACGTAGAGGCTTTAGCCCGTTATATCGAAGAAGTATTACAAAATACTTCTGAACTAGAAGCCTTTGTGTACGTGCATCAGTCCGACGTGCTTCGCCCGTTCCAATACTGATTTTCTTGACTGTTTAGTTGGAATGATAGCCACATTCCATATACGAGCACAATTGGCGACCATGTCGGTCGTTTGCGGGGTTTGAAAGCCTTCACGTTCAATCTATGCGCCAAACATGAGCTCGCTTCTCTTCAAGGCATCCGCGATCTAATATATCTTGATTTATACTCTCACCAAAGTTATTGCAACCCTGAACACACAAAACAACTACTACTAGGGTCGCATAAAACTCTGGAAGCCCTCATATACGAGCAGGCGATTTCACCTGCAGAAAACCCAATTTATCTAGGCCAGCTTCTGCAACATGATGGCAGATCGATCACATTTCCCAAACTCACAGCGCTGGTCACCAAACCCTGTCAAATCCTCTCAAACGATGCCAAAGCGTTCGTGATTGGCATAAACTTTCCCCAGCTCACATATTTTGAATTTTCAACGTCGGAATATCAACCGGGGAAGTTCAGCCACGAGGAGTTGTTTTCAAAGCTTGTCCATCGATACAATTCTGATCCACACGAACAAAGGCTTGGATTGAAAACCTTTCGCTTCCGGTCAGCGGTACCTGTGTATCCGGACGAAGATTTCCTAGCTCTTCTCTCTTCTTTTAACTCTCTGCGCACCTTTATATTTGAAGAAACCAGCCATTCAAATGAGGACCAGGCGAGGGAGGAGGAGGACGGATGTGTGGAGGCTCTCATGAAAGCGTTATCAGGACACCAAGACCTCGAGTGGCTCGGTATCAACGTTCCCTCGGGCAATGGCAAACGCTGGTTGGTGTCACCTCACCAGATATCTTTGATACGTGACAGACACCCATACCTCAAACATTTATCATGTCTTTGTGATAAGGAACAAAAGGTAATTTACTGAGTCCCAAACTCCAATACTTTAATTCCCAACACTAATGAGTTAGGACGACTTTTTCGCATTGTTACCCACTTTTCCCAATCTTGCATGCTTCCATCTCCCAGCAGCCAGATGGGTTACCATGAGCCCTGTAACCATTGTATCGGATATTTCGAAATCGATATGCCATCCATTCCTTCGTCAATACCACGACGGAGCTTCTGTTACTGGGACTCCTACCTGGAAAGCTAGGTACAAACTACGTTTGCTCGTTCTCGGTTACTCAGCGTACCACATAGCTTCCGAATTCCCGCCTGATAAGCCACGCTCGCGTTACCCAAAATCAGCAATACAGACGACTGAACCCACCCTTTTTTATAAACCGGTTGCCCCCGATGAACTTCATGAGAGTGATTGTTCAAATGTCGGTTTCCTAAAGGCGACAGAGTGGAGGAATAGAAACTATGATTACAGGGGTGATTGGTTCCAGAATATCAAGTTATCATGATACTAAGTCTAGGAAAGCAATACGGATGATTATTGTGGTTATTTTAAACTATTTACTATCTCTTTCTCTTGTTTCTTTGATGAAAATATCGCAAAAAATTATCATAGTGAGGAGTTTTCTCGTCTCAAGCTTGCAAAGCCGAATTTGAAAGGCTAGCCGAAAAGCTATTGTTACACAAGCCCAATTGTTCAAGCACAAGCCTCAGACTAAGCACAAGCCACGTTTAGACTCTTAACCATTCCGAGACAAGTCGAAGTATGTCAGATCCTCGATACCTCTGGGCCAAATCCCGAATCTTATCCAAACAGCTCTGTCGGATAGATTGTCACTTTGTTTCCCCCGGTCAAAGATTTGGTGCGCATGAGAACACACAGCGTTGACTCATGCGTTTTTGCGCTATCTCTCGCGTTCTTGTTCTTCAGGCTACGTGGGTATCGAGCTAGCCTCCCCTCGCAATCCGCGAACGCGTACGCATGACCGAGGCGAGGTAGCTGCTGGTCGGTCAACCAGTCAGTGGTGGTTAGTTAATTAAGTACTTAAGTGGTTCCCCTCAGACTTCGTCACACCCCGCCAGCACGACGGCACGTTGCAGTCTCGTAACCAAACTAAACTTGCAACGGGCACGTTAAGCGTGTTGCCAGCGTCGACGATCGGGGCAATCCCCAAAATTGAAACAACAAAAGGGATCCTCCGGCGACTTTTCGTTCCATCGACGATACTTTCACCCCGGGTACCTCTCATCCCGTCATACTCTTTCAATCAATCCATAGATCAGTCAACCTACCCAAATATTAGCGGTAGAGGTAGTCTCAACCATCCTGCAAGCTTCTCAATCTTGTGACACCATTTCTCCGAACCTCGTCAACCAACCTGGATCCTGCTGCCCTCCAATTAGTTTGCTCTCATTCGCTTCGGCTAACCCCTCGCAGCTTGGTTGGTCGCTGACTCCAATCGGACTCCCTGTCCAAGTATCCTCGTACGGTCATCACTCACCTTGGATTCCCTAGCCTTGTTGAAATTTAGCTTAAGATACACTGTGCTTTCGGGACAAGGCTGACGGCATTGCTGGGTTTAATAGTCGTTCGGTCTCTCTGTGTCTTCAGGCCGCTTTTCTTCATTTTCTTTTCATCTATCCATTCAAGCTATCCTCCCACTTTAGCACGGAGCAGGTTTGTAACAATCCTTCCAGAATATTCGTTGCAGCCTCGCATAGATGCTTCACGATAAGCAACCTTGCTAAGATCTTCCAGGGCTTGGTCTAGATACATCCTACCGCGTTGATTCCATAAATAAAATCCTCCATCAAAAGATAAAATTACTTTTAAGATGGCATCGGATTCGATACCAGGTGGCAAAGCTACCGTTTTGACATTCCCTTGCAATCCTCCCTCCGCTGCTTCCTCCGTCTACGCTGCGAGCGAAGCTTCAACCGAAACGGCAACGACCTACTCTGCCGATAGCTTTGCGACAAATTCCACAATTGGAGACTATAATCCCACGCGCCTAGGTCCCACAACCCCAATACACGCAGTGGTCCCGCGTGAAGCGAATAATACTATCCCCACCAACCCCAATACGAACACTCCGCTTCCGTTGCTTCAATTTCCTGATGGCGATACCCTACTCTTCATCAATCCACCACCATCCACAATTTCCCCAGAAGTTGCATCCCTCAGAGTGGGCACCACCAGTGCTCCTCTTCGGGTCATTTCTTCAAAATTGCTTTCTTCCGGCTCCAGAGTATTTGAACAACTGCTTTCCCCCCAAATGCAACACCGTATTTTCAACCGCTTGGTTAAACAAAAGAAGATGGTTTTGCCAAACGGGAAGCTGCCCCCTGAGATTCGCTTCGTTCTTGACCTTACACCAGAGGATGAGGGCGAAAAGGCTGTAGAATGGCAGGAGAAACTATGGTGTCCGGACGTCGTATTACGGTGGAAGTCCAGTTTGGTTGACCTAGAACCTTTACCTCCTCCCTCTGTCGATGACACCCTTTCAAAAAACCTTGAAGAGTTTCGTCAAAAGGAATGGGGTCCAGGGAAAACTGAAGATAACCTATCCGATGTTCCTCCTCAAACCGCCCCGAGACCTAGGACCGACAGCTTGCCTAAGAAGGAAATTTTGCCCGAACCATATTCTTTCGGTCGCCATGTTCTCGCGTTGGAACGGTTAATACATATCCTTCACGGGGTTGACCCTCTTGTCCAACATACTGTCGATTGGTATACCCTTCACTGTTTGTCCGTTGCGTTTGGAACCACGGATGCTACTCGAGATTACATTGCACGCTGGATTTTCGCAAATTCACTGATCATTGAGACCCATCCTGCTTTCATTTGGCAAGTTTCCGTGGAGGCTGGCCTAGCTACGCTTGCATCTGATGCTTTCGCTGCTGCAGTTATGAGATACAATTTTGATGCCGACGGAGCTCGAGAGATTCCTGGAGCAACTGATGCCGCCATTTCATTAGCCGGCCGTGCTCGTAAGGAGCTCGAGGACCTCATCGCAGCCATCTGGGTTGATCAGTATCTTCCTCCTCAATCTTCTTGGCCGACTTCTGAGGATCGAGAAAATTATGAAGAGTGGCGAGAAAGCCTGAAAAGGTATATTTTAGCACAAATGGAGGAAAAGGTTGTCGGCCCTTTGAAAAATGCCATTCCGTTTGCGATGACGAGGAATATCTGGCTTTCTCTTCAAAATACTCGGCTTTGTAGCGACACCACCTCGTATTCACCTCCTGAGCTCTTCGCCGCGTCAACAGGCTTTCTCTCGAAAACCATCTTTTTTTGGGACAAATGGGAAGCTTCCGTAGGGGGGGAGACTGTTGGAAATGACGACCTTTGGAAGGACGTAAAGCTCGGTGCCCCTCAATATCCACTTCCCTCTGTGACACAGCATACAGCAATCGATAACCAAGACGCGCGAAGTGAAATAGCGAGTCAAACGGGAACGGAGATAGCTCCTAGTTCTATCGACGACGATGATTATGATGTCAGAAGTATGAGTAGTACACATACACTTAATCAAGCAATGGGGGCACTTAATACGGAACAAAAGATTCCTTTAAGCCTAGGAACGGATTCCTCGAGTGCCTTAGCCGATCTGCCCTCGACATCGCGAGTAAATCCAGAGAACGAGCATCCAGAGACGGTTCGCAACGAGCAAAGCTATCCTGAGCCTCTCTTTCCAACGGATGGCGAAACGGCATCGTTCAACGCCAGATTCCCGCCTCTGGAGCCCAGATACCCTGAATCTGATCCTGCCGTTCCTGAGTGGCTACAGGACCAACTTAAAGCTCTTTCCTCACAAAATCGACCGGCTCACTTTTGGGCCATAATGCATCACCCGAATAACGATATCACGCAACCCACTGAGCCTCGTATCCGCTGCCTAGATTGCCCTGATATGCTGTACTTTGCCGGTCCCGGACAGACTCTTCACAATTTCAGAGTCCACCTCCGTAATGTTAGGCACATGAACCGTCTTCAAAGTCGCAAGATTACGGAATCGCTCACTGGGCGTGTGCCCTTCATTGAACCTGTTCAAGCACCAAAGCCAGTGACAGAACCGGCGATGAAAATACCGAATGGTCTGGTAAACATTTTGCGATTTTGCGAGACTTATATCAAAAGCAAGTGTGCAGAGATGAGTGCTCGGAACATTGTCTTCGAACCGATCCTCTTGGATGAACAGCTCGCCTGTCTTGAGGAATCGGAACGTGTCTTCATGCCACTTTGGTCGGGTGGCGAAGAAATTCCATCTAAAAGCAGATCCGGACAGGCCAATCAGGGAGTTTCCGATAGCTCTGGGGACGAGGATATGACTGCCAATGTTAGCAGTGTTGGCATCAGTAGTACATACACTGACTCCTCCACGGATAGTTTTATTAACGTGAACACTCCAGCCAGCAGCAGCGATGCGAGCGTTATCAGTTCCTCTGACAGTGAAGACCTCGTCATGCATTCCTCGGATGAAGTTGAGGACGATTGGGTCATGGATGAAGATGGAGACGAAGATGATAGTTTTGAAGATGACGACGACATTTATTTCGGTTGATGTTTCACAAGACCGTGGATCATGCGGAGTTCTTTCTCAGCTTAATTGCTTTGGTTTTATTTTCCTTTTTATTATTTTCTAGCAGCGGTATAGCATAAACATGGATGGAGGCAAATTTAGTCTAGGTCAAACAATTCATCGTTTTTCCTTTCGTGTAGTTAGTCAGATTCAAGTCGTCTTTGTGAACATTATTCTCCAAAAGTTTATTTCTGTCGAAATTAAAGTGTTCATACAAAAGTTTGGAAATACATGCCACCATGATTATTGGCTTAGCGCTGGGAACATGAGAGCACGTTCCCCGCGGGTGGTTAGCCATTTCATGGTTTGATCTATTTCATAAACTCAGTGAAATACTGAACTAAACAATTAAAATATTCTCGTATCCAATCCTCTTCAATATTTACCTATTTTTTTTAGGTTTTTTTTTAACACAACCGTGTCTTGACAATGGTTTAAAAGACAATAATATGCGACAATTTGAAATGAAACGCTGAACCCAATCCATAACACCTTCTTCGCCATAGTAAGTAGCTCTGAGGATAAATAATCGACGATAAGAAGGTCCCCCTAATCCCTCCCAGCAACTTGAATTCGCACATTTTCTTCCTCGCTTTGTTCATACGAAGGCGGCATATCCGCTGTACTCGAACCTGATTGAGGCGCCGGTTGCCGCTCCGTATGAGAGGGTGGATCCTGAGCGGTTTCCGTAGACGACGCCGCCCGAACAACAGGAGCGCCCTGCCTTTCTTTCTGTTCCTTATTCGGTCTCCCGCCACCGTCCGCCCCTCCACCGCTTCTTTCATTCCTCCTCACCGCTTCCTCCTGTTCTCGTCTGATCTCATCTTCGGTCAAATCCCTCAGCGGCGGCATTTTCTCAAAGTTAATCTGCACACTGCCACTCTTGGTTATAATCTTCATCGTACTGAACTCTTCGCCTTCCCTAGGATTACCCTTCAACGCGAGAATATGTCTTTCTCTCGAGTTCTGATCGACGACATCTCGTACGACGACGGTATCTTCCAGACTACTTCGAATTTCGTAGGACCCGCTGGTGGACGATATCTCGATCGTCCCGCACCAGTCGTCTGGGTATGTGACCTTGATGCTGCCAGAGGTGGTATGGTGGCTAGAGTCCATCAAGAAGGGACCGAGAGAGGTGGAGATTGTGATATGTTGAGACCCGCTGACGGTCTGGGTGTGTAACGTGCGAACGAGTTCTGTTGTCGGTGTAGGCGATGGTGCAATCTTTGATTTGATCGAGCCTCTATATTATTATATCACCCTTTCGTTAATATTGATTTTCACTCAGAGGGGAAAGAAAGAATTAGGTTGTGAAGAAACTTACGAAACAGATTTCAAGGTGACGAGTCTCTTGAGATGGTAGGTATCCTTGACGGATTGACCCATCACGTCGACCAGAATCTCATCGTCCCTGGGTAATTTTGGTATAGAAGGTCTCGAGGAGGACGAAGCCCCAGCAGCTGATGAAGAAGCCGGGCATCCGGGAGTCCAGCCCATCATGCCTGGGATTTGCGGCATCGGTGGAATCGGTGGGATGTTGACGTTTCGCATTGCGTTTTGGACGTTGCTTTGGATATCGTTGATGACTCGATGATACTGGTTCCAGTCCATGTGTAAGTTATATTCTCCGGTTCGTAATTAATTGTAGATTATATCTATTTGAGTAAACATGAAGTTTTTAGTTGCAAAAAGAGTAAGAATATTCGACGGAAGTGATTGTCGACAAAATACTCAAGTACTCAAGTATATATATCAGTATCGCAAAAGTGGGGTGATAACGCCCTTCTTTAGGCACCAAGACGGGGGGAGCCGCACGCTTAGCCTCAGCGAACCGAATCCTGCTGGCAGGCGAGGCTGACAAGGCCGACCCACCCGCCGAACAAAACTTCGAACAGGCTTACTTAGGAACCCTCATTTCCAGACCATTTGTGTCCAAGGAGAACGCGTAAGCCCGTGTCCCACTGCTTACGTCAAGCTGCCAGTCGGAACTTATCGCAACTGCGAATTCCATTCCATACCAGATAATACGCCTTAGAGCAGCACACGTAATCGATAATGGGGAATTCGCCATTCCGTTCCCGAACTAGAGCATCGTTCGGCTTCGCTGTCAATTTTATGATGCACAACGCATGTCAAACGCTAGCCTCGAATCCTGGCCGCATGAAAACATGTCGGCCAAAGTTGTCCAATTCTCGATAGGTATAACAATTCGCCAAAGATATGAAAACATAAGAAATAAATGGCTTGAAATGTCCCAAACACGCGTGAACCCAATAAGACCCGTAACAAAAAAATAAACAGATAAATAAAAGGCAAATAACAGGGGAAAAAAGCGAAGAGGTAAAAAAAAAAAAAAAAAAAAAACTTATACAACGAGGAACATTAAGAATAGAGTGATAAAATGAAAGCCACCACATATCAAGAACAGATCGGGTGATATACAAGAAAAATAAAATCAGCTAGCAAAGCGATTGTAAGAATAACAATACCTCAGACGCTAGATTTAGCTAATACCCTCTCATTTTTTTCAATTAACCAAAATGTTGCCTTTCGAGCGTCTGAAATGAATGTTGGACTAGAAACTAGCCTCGCCAAGCTCCCTTGTCAATACCCTGACATTATCCACAAATCCTCTAACCAGGTCTTGAAAGCCGTTGGGCTTTCGATCCATGATCAACCTTCCTTGATCTCTTACCCTCTTGGCATCTACCTCAATCTCAAGCTCATGTTCCTTCTTAGAGCCCATTTGAGGTGGCCCTCTCGCATCGCCAGCAGCCGGCGTAACCTGCGTCAAATCCACACTAAAGCATAGATGCTGGTAGCTCAAACGATCTTTATTTCTCTCGCCACCGCCTTGTGCCACCAACTGGCCGACTTCGCCCTTCCATGGCATTTCCATGTTGACACTGATTCGCCAATCGAACGCAGTGCGAGGCGAGAAGACATTTAAATCGGCAATTCGACCCTTGATGATCTTATTCAAAACTCTACCTGTTTTTTGGTCGGTCGTAACTCGAAGTTTCAGACGATGGCTCCAATTAGACACTCGCTTGATTGAATAGGGAAGTTGTTCCTTTACTTCCTCTGGAATTTCGTAAAAAGAATCTCGCTCGCGCAAGTGCTTGTATGTAAGCGGGATACGGGGCGCTGTAATCGCAGGGTAATCTGAGCCAGATTGTTGCTGTTGTTGTTGACTCTGTTGAGCCTGTCTCTGAGATTCTGTGATTGTTCGGTTGAGGAATTCGTTCATACGTTTGTGTTGGATCTACGCTAGTTAGCGAAAACGGGAAAAAAAGAAAGAAAGGCCGCGAGAAAAATAAAAAAAAATTTTGACCTACCTCTGTCATACTACTCTTGAAAATAACTCTCAGATTCGGGTCATCGGAGTCAAGAATAGTCTCTGTTTTGACGGGAAGATAAAGACGGTTGTTCGTATTTCTATCGAGGAGAATGCCGATTTTCGCTTCTATTTCAAGCTGTGGTTTATCTGGGTCGTCCAAGTTAAACTCATTGTTGTCGACAACATGAATGAATAGAAAATCACAGATGTGTTTCGTGATCTCTTCGTATGGTTGAATATTGGTGATACAAGGCTCCCAGGGCCCAAGAACATGATTTGAAGGCGAAGCGGCGGGAGGATTTGCTTTGGCTGCCGTTTGGGGTGCGGGACCTGGTTGTTGCGGTTGCTGCTGAGGCTGCTGCTGAGGTTGCTGTTGAGGTAGCTGTTGAGGTTGCTGTTGAGGTTGCTGCTGGGTAGGGTGTTGCTGTGGTTGGCTTGGTGCTGGAGGCTGTGGTTGAGATTGCGGCTGCATTGGCGGATTCGGAGGAGTCAAGAGCGGTTGCGATGTGGTTGACGGTGTCAGAGGCTGCTGCTGTGACATAGCCGAGGGACCGGGAGGAGGTTGTCGTCGGTTCTGAATGACCGGACTGCTTGACGAACTTCTCGAAGCTTTGCGGGCAAATATTGGTGGTTCGTCGTGACGTGGCCGTTTTCTGGGAGGACCAATGGGTGACGCTGATGACCCTGGTTGAGGTGGTTGAGGATTGAGAGGAACCTGAATTTGGCCCGGTTGCGGCCGCTGGGGAGCTGGGAAGGAGCTTCTCTTTGCGGGTGGAGAAGGTTGCTGCTGCTGCGATTGTTGAGATTGCTGCTGCTGTTGCGGTTGTTGTTGTGTGTTTGGGGGTAAAGCTGCCATTTGAGTACCGGGCTCTTCTTTGATGGGTGGTTTGCTGGCCACGAGGGGCGAAGAATCGTCCATATTGGAAGGTGGTCCCATATTTAAACGGCTAGATGTCAAGCTTTGGTCTTCGGGTGCAAGGTGCGAAGGAGCTTCGGAGTCGAAGCCGTTAACTTTCTTTTCGTTTTTCACCTGCCCTTCCTGTGTCCACTGTGGAGCTGTTTGCTCACCATTGGATGGTCTAGCTTCCGAACTAGAGCGGCTATCAATTTCCATCTTTTCGCCGTAGCCCGTTGAGGGATAACGCTGGGGTGAAGGCGGTGGATGTCTTGGTGACGGGAGTCCCATTGATTGCGGACCGTGAGTTGGAGTGGGAGGTTGGCTCCGTTGTTGTTGTGGTTGCTGTTGCAGCTGTTGCTGTTGAGGGAAGCCTGGAGGAGCTGGCGTACCAGAATTCATTCTCTGACTGACCGGGCTCTGGCTTAACGAGTAATTCTCGTTCGTTCTCCCCCAATCGTCCTTTTGCCCAAGACTCTCCTTCCGTTCGTCCAAGTACATTGGAACGCGCGTTTTAGGACTGACGCTTAGATCCCTTTCGCGTTCTCTTTCCATCCTATCTCTTTCTCGCATTTCGGCTTGCATCTCCTCCAATTCTTTCTCTCGCCTCCGTTCCGCGAACATTCTTTCTCTCACTTTTCCAACCCTTGCTTCCGCCCCGGGACTCATTGCGAAACTGCCTCCGTGCACGGGAGAACCAGCCATCATCAGAGGTGGTTGATTGGGGGTCGTCGGGGTATGGGCATTCGAATGTGGTTGCGGTTGCGGTTGTGGTTGCGGCGGCGGCGGCTTTCCTCTAGATTGTTGTAGTTGCTGCTGCTGCTGCTGCTGCTGCTGCTGTTGTTGTTGCGAATGCTGTTGATGGTGTTGGGGAGGGGGGTACCCAGGTCCTGGTGTTCCCATTGGGGACATTGAAGGCGGGAAAGCATTCGTGTAAGGGCTTCCATAAGAAGTTGCACTTGTCGGAGTCAATTGCTGGCCGCTGGCAGAATGATGACCCGGAGGAGGAGGACCGGTGAATGGACTACCGCCGGATTGCGCACTCAAAGGATGAGGCGTGTTATAAGGACTCGGGCTCTGGACGTGGGGGCCATAAGACGGATGCTGACCCTGCGAGTTGGCTCTTGGCGAAGGTGAGGGGAAAGGGTATCCGGCTTGAGAGGAAGACCCCGAACTCTTTCGATGATGGTAAGCCGAGTTTGGTGGACCCGAGGGATTTGGGTGAGTTTGAAATGGGCTTTTGGGAGGTTGGAGGGGAGGAGGGGCAGGTCTACCGCCAGGCGATTGCTGAAAGTGATGATGAGGCGGCGCTTGCTGGGGTTGCTGTGGTTGTTGGTGGTGCTGCTGTTGCTGCGGGGGGTGAGGTGGATGATGCTGTTGGCCCGGATATTGTTGATAAGGGTGATGTGGCGAAAGGGAGTTTGGAGGCTGGATTGGCGACTGGTTTGGGTGATAAGGATGCCCTGAGGATGTAGATATTGGAGGGGGTTGAAGAGGAGTGGTAGGCTGATTTCTCGCGGCACCGCCCGCCGAATCGTTCATGATGCTCCGCAGGTCCATCCTAACGGTTTCGAGGGTGACAGGGACACCCGACAAAGCTGAGGGACTGGCCAATCCCGGCTAGAGCGAGAGCGGCGAGCCAGCAGCAGAGCGAAACGAGAGGGGGGATGTGTCGGGTGTTGGTGACTGTCGTTCTGATGATGAAAATGGTTGGAGGAGGGGGGGCGGAGGTAGAGAGTTGAAGATGAAAGGTTACGGCGTTGATGAAGCGGCCGAAGCGAAGGCTGAATCAACGTGATCGATGGTCCCTATCCGTCGCCCCCACCGCCTTCAAAACGAACAAGGTCTCCGGAGAAGGAAATATTTTAAGCGATTGACCGTCTCGAATTCGATAGAAACGTCAATGAGAATCCAACAGCCCAGGAAAGGGAGGAGGGGAAAGGGGTGGAGATGCGCCGCGGTACAGATAATAAATGATGGTAAAAATAGTAAAAAAAAAAAAAAGAGAGAGAGAGAGAGAGAGAGAGAGGAAGTATAGAGAGAATCAGGAAGGTAAATGTGAATGGAAATTAGAAGAAACAGGTGTCCGACGAAGGCTTATCGAGGCTGGGAGCAAGAGAGAGGGACAGATGGCGGAAACCGGGGGGGTTTCTCTCGAGTTGGTTCGGCTTATTCTTGGGACTACCGATAGCAACAGGGTCGTATGTACTGTACTGTACTATGTACGTATATATTAGAGTGCCAGTTTGGGTGTCGAATGTTGGGTCCAATCAACCAAATATATCTGAAATCGATCAGAATCAGAATCAGAATCAGAATCAGAACGAAAAGATTGCACGGGACGGACGGACGGATGGATGGACTGGCTAAGCGATGCCCTAGCTATCGGAGAATATTTGCAGCAAGCTGGAATATCCGTTGCGACTTTGAAGGAGAGTGAGTGTCGATGATGTTGATATCGATATGCCCAGATGCCATAATAATACGGTTCGGGAATTTCGGGGTGGAACGAAGGAAAACGAACGCGTGCGCGCGACCTGGGCGAGGGAAGAGGGAGGGAGGAGGTGGAGGAGGGGAGGGAGGAGGCTGGTTGGTTCGGTTCGGTCGGTTGCTCTCAGCCGAGGCAGGCGGACGACCTGGGGACGATTGACGATGATATCGAAGAGAAAACGGGTGACGTAGACGATTAATAGCGAGAGATTCGAAATTGCTATTCTCAGATGAGCTGTTCGTTCGAAGAGGGGAGGTGATGAAGTCGAAGTTGACGATGAGGTTGATGATGATGTTGGCGATGATGATTCGAGGAGGTTGAACGATGGGTTTGAATCGATTCTTTTGATGGAACGGAAAGAGGGTAGTTGGAAAGGAAGGGGAAAAAAAAAGAGAGAGAGAGGTGGGTTGAAACACCAGAGTCCACCACAACCAAGAAACAGAAGGAAAAAAAAAAATTAGATTGATGGTTCTTAATTAAACGAGACTTAACTTTGTAATTAGTTAGCCAAAGAATTTTACCCTTCACGAATTAACTAAGTACGTACTTGAGTATTGACCAGAAAATTTAAAAGGGCCAGGACAAGACGGACAGACAAATATTAATATTGTCAGCGTGTATGTACGTTGGCAGGTGTCACATGCACACATGTTCACCAAAACGAGTAAATCTATGGTCTTAGCACGAATGATATACTTTATATCCTAATCTACAAGTGAGCGTTTGCATTCATTCCCCTCGAGAATGAATGGATTGTTTGGTGCGTACCATAACGGACGGAGAATTCGGGAAATATCGATATCTTTATATTTTATTATTAAAAGAAATTGCGGGGAGAATGCAAATGGGCGATATGCCAGTTTAATATATTACAAGCACACTAGTTCTTCTGGAAGGCGAGTGGCCGGGTCTCTCGCGTCTTGATATGGACCTTTTTTTTTATTATCAGCTACAATATACTTCATGAAGCATTTCCTGTATCGATAACCGAAAGATGACATATGTTAACTTAACTCTGTCGTATAAACTACATGTCATTGATATAGATACTTAAGTACTTAAGTACTTATATACGAGAATCCATTTTTCGTGCTCCGCGGCTGGTTTACGAGACAAAATCCATTCGATCTTCTATACCGAATCTTTAAACTTCACACTTAGAATATTAAATACCTATCGATAGCGACCTCTTCTAGAACTCTAATGCATTCCGCATCGAGTCTAAATTATAAATTGCAGATTTTAGAACAGTTTGGCTCTGGTATATATATTTTTGAGGTTACATTCTCGCCCACCAGCCCTTCTACATATGAATTAGTAGCATTTCAAATGTTATCTCGGCCCTCCCTTACGTATATGTATGTACGCATGCATGATAACAACATCTCGTTCTCCGATAAGCCCATGCAGCCGAATTAATTCCCATGAACAAATGATATTCATTTCTTGTAACTTTTCCCATGCATTTTATTACAAGAAAGTGAAACAATTAGTCAAGTCTTTGCCAGACTCGTGCGTCTTTAAATTTCCAAATCCGTTCAGCAAACTTATATACTTTGTTGGTAAATGCAATGCAATGCATCGGTCTAGGGTCAAGGAAGCGGCTGAGGTATAGAGGCTGAATTGAACCCGCCCTGCAGGTCTGGCTTGCTTGAATTGATATCGCCTAGGTCCGTACAACTTATAATAATTAAGTATGTATTTTATATCATATTCACACCTTACAATTATGCATATTTCGGCTTATTCAATCCCAATGTTACGCGCGCTGCTTTAATTCCTTCCTGTCGCTGTTACTCCGGCCACTCTCATGCCCCAGTTTTTCTTTTTCTTTTTCTTTTTTTCGCCCGTGTTCGAGAACACAACCTGGAAGATAAGTTGATTGATCACATTGCATTGAGAATCGGATCGAGAGAAAAGTGGGTTCGAAAAAAAAAAAAAAAAAAAAACAATCAGTCCGTACACATCATGCAGGTCCACCACAATCCCTCGCCCGAAAATAACCCCAAGCTGTCTCGGACGGCGAGAAAGATTGGACCCACTTGAAACCCCACGCAATCTCTTTCGATCTTGCTTCGGCTGTGCTGCGTCTGAGTGGGATCGCATGCTGGCGAGGTTTTCGTTTTCCGGGTCATCTCTATAATTATAATAATTTAAGTACCGACTTCAGAACATCCATATTCTCAAGGCAGCAATTCAAGAGATTGCCCCATATGAGATTGCTCGTTCGGCTGTTTCAAGTAGATGTAATTTGGATATTTGTTCCCTCTCACTTTCGCTCTGTTGAAACACACCTCTCAAGGAATCCAGGTCGCGATCTCGGAGCAACATCATGATTATAATCGATTATGATATCATGGTATCAATTGATATTGCATCCAAGCTCATGAGCGCTCCTGGCCATGGCCATTGTCACAAGCATCCCGATATGTCATGTCACCTTCAATAATAATAATAATAATAACAATAATTGGATATCTTAATTAAAAATAATAGCAAAAGTGCCATTACTCCCTAGAAAGAAATGAAAGTTGGAAATTTTTGAAACGAACAAGCGCAAGCCTTTGAAGACACCCTTTCGAGCTTTCTTTTTTCTTTGGTGTTTTGTGATGCTTCACTTTTCTTTGTCCCCGTTTCGGCGTGTTCAAAATACCACACGTCGCAACAAAATCAGTTGCAACAACACAACCACAACATGACACATTCTCCATCGATGACGCGAAAAGTAATGGAGGTCAGATGAAGGCACGAACAATGGATGATAATAAGTGTGTGGGCACGATGGCCCTCTGTAAGAATAACATGTGTCGCTATATTCCATCTCCTCTATCCATTCGTCTAACGAACGGCAGCTCACTCGCAGATATTCCTCGTACTAAATCTATCGACGTCCTTCAAGTTCTCTTCACACACATATATATACCGTCTACCCTCTAGCTCTTGATACATTCTAAGGTCTCGAGGCTAAACCCCTTGTAAAACTTTCTTCATTATTATAACATGTACTGTTAGTTTTTTAATCTTCAGGTTGCCTTTGTTTACATCGGTGGCCATTGCTACCTGAAGCCGGTTTCTCATAACTATATAGATGGATCTCGATAAAACTCAAGAAATTTCGAGCAAAAAGGTACGATTTTCAAAAGAAACCATGTAAGTTCCATTCAATCCCTATACATTGACAGCATGCACCTGCATATGCAAACTTTTTTCTAAAATCGAATGCACGACCCCTAGAAATCTATATCAGACCTCCCACCACGTCCCAAACATTCCGTCAGATTCCTTCCCTTTCACAGTTGGCACCATCCGAGCTGGTCAATCTCACAACAAACATCTCTCTTTCCCCAGCACTTCTCTTCCAAAATATAGTTTCCGATCTCTAGACAGACAACCTATCGACGTACCTTCCAAACCAACCATGAGAGCAGCAGAAGATACGCTCGAGCCTTCTAGCTCCAAGGGTGCTTCGACCAAGAGGCGAAGTAGAGGAGAATCCGTCAAGGCTCGTAGAACACCTCGAACACCTAATAACTCCGTTGATAGCGAATATGCCGATTTAAGCTCGCCTTTACAAGAGTATTCCCAATCTGACCTTAGGGTCAGTCTAAATCCATTTTCGGTATGTTAGCCTTCTCAAATTACCACCCCAACTATTTAGAACAGGGCCCGGGGAAACAAAAGAAAAAGAAAAGAGATAACCAACTAACCGATCAATGTGACTACAAGTACTTCAGTAGAGGACGAACTCTTTCCGCTGTGGAAGAGGACCCGGATACTCCATCAAGAGGTGGATCTGGATCGAAACCAGAAGATACATCTGGCATATCTGGAAGCACAGATATACGTTCGCCTGGCGACACAGGTAAAAAGACACCTCCAGGCGAAGGTGGGAGTAAAGCAAAGACTCCACCACCAACGGACGAAAGTACGAGGAAAACCCCACCACCTCCAGATGGGAGTACTACAGTGTCTACACCAGTCCCAGACGAAGGTGCAAAAACAATGTCACCTCCCCCGGACGGGAGCGCGAAAACGCCCCCACCTGTAGATGCTACTCTGGAAGCACCCTTCGAGAAATTTACAAGCCCCCGTTCACCCACCGCAGACGATGAAGATGCATCCGGTAAGTGAAAATCCAAACAATAATACAATGAAAACACAAAACCCTGACAAGCTTCACACAGACGATGAAGATGACTCTAGTATAAGAAGAGCTCACTTTATGAGGAGTTATCGCGCCATGATCGGGCAGTTAAGTGATGGATCGAGTCCGATTTCTTCAACCGGCACGGACCTAGATTCTTGTGAGTATTCTAGCACCCAGTCGTCGCCTCATAGCTAAACATTAACCAATTCCTCGGCGATAAGACTCGCAAGGGGAGGCCGAAGTACTTCGGGCGATCTTGACGAAGGATAAAGACAAAGAAGAAGTCATCCGAGACGTTGTCGCAGATTTCGATGAAATGAATGTATGCGACTTCCCCTCATATTGATTCACAAATTACAAAGCATCTGATGAGTTCTATAGCGGAAAGCCATACTACACGCAAGGCGAAACCCAGACTCTCGATATTTCAAAGGCCGCCACAGCTTGTGGGTGGAACGCATGAACACTTCCACCGGCATGTTTCCCGAACTCCCCGATGTTAACATGTGCAAACACTGTGAAATGGACGCGGATAGGTCAGAGCTGCCTCATGTTGTAGTATGTCACTCTCCAAAACCCCCTTCTTCTTAGATTTCTTGCTCCTAATCGCGACATTTCATTACAGTATCTCAACCAAACCGCCGGAAGATATCGCCTCTGCCCTCATTGGCGTCCAGTGATTACCCCACACGGATTCTCAGAGTCTGAATATGTATGTTCCGAAAACCCCCAAGCTTTAATAAAATACTTAGGAGGAGCTAATCATATCTTTATAGGCATATGGCGGCTCCCAAGGCTGTCCGTTTTGCGGTTTACCCCGTGGCACTCAGGTACTCTAATCCTATCTCGATATTCATGAACAATGAAGACCCTCACTAACACATCATATCTATACGCAGGGTATTTTGCATAGAAGGGACTGTCACTTCTTCATCTCGAACTCAAACTATGCGGTAGTCGACCTCACAAAACCTGACGAATTCGCGACAGGTCTGGCTGATGACCCGGATTTCAAAAAACTCGAGGAAGATCCCACAGCCTTCAACGGGATAGAACCTCAAGACAGCGGAAAACCAGAAGACCTCAAACCCAACCTACAGTTTCCGGTAGCAGATCCAGAACCTGAAAGTTCTTCAGATGATGACTTGTCAGAGTTTAGTTACTCCGACGAGGATGAAAATGACCTCTTGCGACCAGACCTACCACCGTCGGACAAGACGGATAAAGACAAAGACAAAGACAAAGACACCGGCAAAGCCGATAAGCCTCCCAGTACACCTGGTCTCGCGACGCCAGGCTCGAGTACACCTGATAAAAACGAGTATGCTGCCGCAACACTCCGCCCTCTGACAGATAAAGATCATATCGCCAATGCCTCACATCTCAAAGCAGTCCAATTGATCCTCAAAGACCCAAAAATCACGTCAGGTGCTCACGCACATTACGCCACCGGAGTTCGAGATATCAAACCAATGCCCGCCGCGGAGAGTTCACGCAGGACCCATATTACCGCCACGATGACCAAAACCAATCTAACCAGGCCGTTTTGGGAAAGAAACTCTTACATCAGAGCTTCGACAACGGACTTTTCTAGTGATAAAGCCTTCACCCAACGACTGCCGGATAATATTCTAGAAAATACAGCTGATATTCGAAAGAAACTGGGCCAACCTGATCCAACTTTGGCGGGAGCGAATTGGGCTGGACCGGCAAGAATTTTGGTTAATGGAGGCGAACGTTGGTTTCACTCTAGACTCGCCGATGACAAGGCCGTTTATGATAGCTGGAGAAGCTGCACTGTCAGTGATGTCGATAAGACCACGTTTAAAGTGAATACCTCAGCTCCGACTTTCCCCAATACCTTCCTGACGGAGGATACTCTCGAGGATCTGAATTGGTCTGGGGATTCAGGGACAATAGTAATACACCCAACCGCACCTAAGATTCCAGTGAAACCAAAAGTTATCACGCCAGATGGTTCTTCAACAGATAAGTTTGATGCCGATGCCGCTGCTAAGGCAAAGGCGGAAAGGGAAAAGGCAGATAAGGAAGCCGCAGAAAAAGCGAAGAAGGATAAGGCGGAAAAGGACAAAGCGGATAAAGAAGAAGTAGAGAAGAAAGGAGCAGAGAAAGAAAAAGCGGATAAAGTAGAAGCAGAGAAAAAGAAGGCGGAGAAAGAGAAGGCAGACAAGGACGAAGCGGAGAAGAGAAAAGCTGAAAAAGACAAAGCTGACAAGGAAGCTGCAGACAAAGCAGCGAAAGAAAAGGCAGAAAAGGAGAAGGCAGAGAAGGAGAAGGCAGAGAAGGAGAAGGCGGACAAAGAGAAAGCGGACAAAGAGAAGGCAGACAAAGAGAAAGTGGAGAAAGAGAAGAAAAAGGATGGTGAAAAAAAGGATGGTGACTCTAAGTCGAAGGAGAAGACTGATTGGGCCGATAAAGCAGACGGAAAAGATGTAGCGGATGCGGACGGAGACGACGCAGACGACGCAGAAGATGCAGACGCAGACGATGCAGACGATGCAGACGCAGATGGAGCAGGCAAAAAAGATGGATCAGATAAAAAAGACGATGGCTCTACAGGAAAGAAATCAGGGAAGCCAGACCTCGGTCTTCCAGCAGATGCGACAGCAGAAACCGTCGGGAAAGCGGCCGCTACACATTTAGAATATACGATCCTTCCTGTTGCAGGGAGCAAAGGGAAGGGAATACGCCATTGCAGACATTGCGATGCGCAAACTCATTGTCTGGTAAGCATCTCTCAAATGAACAAGCCATCCATCGGAATAAGACAACTCCAAATCTATTCATTCCTCTATAAACTCTAACCGTCGTTTGGTGAATACGTAGTCCGAGAGCAGAAGATTTCAACATTACGGCAAATGCTGGCCTTCCTGGCCGGGTCCTCCTGCCGATGGTCACGATACCAAAAGCAAAAGCAAAAGGCGTAGAAGGAAGAGTAGAGTGATCAAAGGCAAAAGCAAAAAAGGCGGTGCTAAAGGCACGAGAACTGCCGAGCGTGAGGGAAAGGTCGTGTTTGGAAAGCGAACAACCGCAGCCTCGAGTGAGAGCTCGGATGAGAGAGCATCTGATGATGAAGAAGACGATGAAGAAACGGAAAGCGAGTCTATATCCGAAGATGATGATGCCGCAGAGCGGGGTAGCGAAGACGATGATGCCTCAGATCGGGGTGGCGAAGAAGAGGAAGAAACAAGCGATGAGGTAGAGGAGGTACAGGAGGTACAGGAGGAAAAACAGGAACAGGAACAGGAACAGGAGGAGCAGGAACAGGAGGAGAGGGAAGACGACGACGACGACGAGGTCGAAAGTTTAAGTAGTGACGAAGGTAAGAGGATGGGCAAAACGCCAAAAACTCGGAATATCGATATCCAACAACCGGAAGATGATAAAGAGAACTTTAAACATGAACAAGAAGGCCAGGTATTAGAGTCTCGGAAGAAAGCTGGAAGGAAGCCAAAGAAAATACCAAAAACGCCAGAATTCATCCTTTCTTCGTCATCAGTCGCAAGCGGCTCGAGAGAAGTAACGCCGGAATCATCTTTATCCCCGACCTCTCGGCTTCTGAAGCGAAAACGCAGTTCAGCACCGCTGCAGGAGTCAACGGATCAAGATACTACGGCACAAGCAACCACTACTCCTTTGTTACCCGAGGAAAACTTAGTCTCGACACACAAATCCAAAGCCAAATCGAGACCATTTGTTCCCAAAAAAGCCACAAAAGTGACAGCATTGACGAAACTGACGGATCTTAAGGTATCTTCTCGTCAATCGAGAGGAAAAATCATTGAAGTTGAGGAACGAACATTCACACGGTCTGCTCGCGGAAAGACTCTAGGGGAAAAAATATTCACTGAGGTTATCGAAACCATCCGAAAGCCAGGAGAGGACGAAGCAGTTTATAACTTATATCGATTTGGAGAAGGCGAGTTACCAACAACTCTACAGAAGCCTGAAAAGCGGAGGAAGATTGAAGAGCAGGTAAGTGAACACAATTCAACGAACTCGCGTGAGTGATAAATACTCATTTTCGGATAGATTGAAGATATAGAACCATCGGATGAAAAGGGAGCTGTCGTCTCAACGAAGGAAACACCTTCCAAGCTCAAGACGCCCAAGAGGAAGACTCCAGTATCGGATGACTCGGACAATGAGCAAACAAAGCCCAAAAAGAAGAAGCTCGTTAAAGGAGTGAAAGAGTCAAGTAATGATGTAGAGGAGGAAGAGCAAGAGCTTCCGCCAAAAACCCCCAAAACGACCAAAAAGGTGGCATTTGACACCCCAACATCTAAGACTGATAGGAAATACAAGCTCTACAGAAAGACACCAAGCCTAGGCTCTAAGATTAAAAAAGCTGAAGAGCCGAAAAAAAAGAAGGCGAAGAAGGCTGATAAATAATAGATTTTAATTTTAACACGCACCAGATATCGGTATAACTTAGTCACGGTACTAATAGACGTATCAAGAGTATCCTGCCATAACGCCTTTCTTTAGTTTTCGAAATTTGGATAATGATGTATTGCAATCTATTAAACACTTTGTGAGATAAAGTAATTTTCTTGGTCCTTTCGCTCATTTCTATATAATATTTGTCATTGCTTGATAAAGTTCTTCTGCATGTCCACGTATGTCTACACAAGGAATTGGTCTCGACTACAGTTTTGGTAATGAGTAGTGTCGACCACAAACGAGACTTCGAGATAGCCTGAGATTCTTCAAGTTAATTCCGCGGGGTTCCCAACTAATTTCTCAGATCCAGTGGCATCTGGTAATGTATCCATGTTGCATTTTGAGATACTAGTCAGCTGAGTCAGCTTCGTGGAAACCAAAACGAGCGACCGCGAACTTGCGATGTGACATATCAAGCAAGATATTAATTAAGCATCCAGAACAAAGTTCTCGGCGACGTCTGGGTACGAGACCAACAAAGACCTTGAATACTTAAGTACTTAAGTAACTAGAAACTTATTATTTGCCTTATAGCTGCAACAGAACCTGGACCCAGCATGTTTAATCCTTGCGAATACCCAACCTCATAGCCGCTTACACTTAAGCCCTCGAGCCAGCTCGAGCCGGATCCGCGAAAAATTCGAAAACGTATGTTACTTTTTTCCATATTACTGTCGTATACGTATTAAAACTGCCATCTGCCCAAAATCAATATGATAGGGTCGAATCTAGATCTACACATTTCGTATCATTTTCCCGACGAAATTCCCTATTTTAAAATAAGGTTTCCTGCTCCCTTCAAAACATCACCACTGTGCGACTCTGTTAGATCAACGGGGTGCAACTCGCCATGACTGTAGTATTCGCCTTCGCCAACGAGCAGCCTGAGTAGCCTCCCGAGACTACGGTATCCTTAGTAGGAGAAGATATCTTAACTTGCTTGGCGGTCCTCGCTCTGGATATTAATCCGACTTGTCTGCTATATAGAAACAAGTGGATAAACTTTCCCGAACATCAACTTGATCAAATTGATCAGACCTCCCAAACCCGACCGCATACATAATACTGCAATGCCTCGCTATTATAAAGCATTGAACAGGGATATCCATGAAATTATAAGGGAGCAGCGCTGCCAGCTATCGGATACCATCAAAGTGATGGTCCAAACCCGGGAAATGTCGACATCATGGTCTGAAGAGAACGAAAAGGAGATTCAACAGCTAGGCAAAGATCATGAAGCATTATTGAAACAGTTGAATGCACTTTACGACTCATTCGTGGTATCACCGGAAAGGCTCAGGAATATACAAATACCGTATAGACGTCTGGCCCAAATTTGGGTCGTTTAACGGCAGAGGAATAGTCGGGCAGAACGTTCCTTAAATTTTTAACATATCAAAATCTACATTCACCACAGATGGTTTGCTGTGTTGGCTATAATGTCGTGCGCAAGACGTCCGAACTTCGTTTATACGCCACAAATCTAACAATTGAGTAGTAAATAAATCGATAAGGACTTAATTGAATTCAACCTATGAATTGGTGCTTCATGTAGACGCACTCTCGCGGTTGATGTTCGTATAATTCGTCAGACCATAGCAGCCATCTCTCATATTGGCATGGTTGGAATCGTAGTAAAGCTATCGTACAGAGATTTATAAATAAAGTTATATGTTACAGGGATAGAAATCGTATTACAACATTGATCTCAGCCAGCCCTTCTTAGGCTTCTTCTTTTTCTTTCCTTCGGATTTTGCATCGAATTCTTCTTCGGCGAATAATTGCAACCCCAGCTTTTGTGCAAGACTTAAAACTCTCGTCCCTACTGTCTGGTTATCTCTTCGGTTTTTACCTTCCCGCCTTGTGACTGATATCTTATCGACTAGTTCCCATAGTCTCCCCTCCATTACTATTTTCCCATCTGGCCCAAGCCTTGGTCTCCAATCGGGCCGAATTCTTGTCTTCCCACCCTTCGTTTCCAGAATGCCATCACTCGCAAATCTCGTGAACGCATTCTTCAAACTCTGGCTGTTCACCGCCTCGAAATAACTAAGATCGCCTTGATGATAGAACGTCTTGCCTAATAACTGCGACACATCTAGCAACCTCTTTGAGTCTATCCACCCGTCATCTGCTCCATCTTTGCCCTCTGGTGGCGTTATACCTACTACAGCGACACCAGCGAGCCACACGCCTTCAATAAATGGCCAAATCATAAAACAGTAAAAATCATAGTTTTCGCGTCCCCTTTCCCTTTCGCTGGGGCTTATCTCAATATACTCCACTTCTTTGGCTGAGTTCGAGGAGTAGCCGATGTGGATGACATCTTCGGCTTCGAGTTCTTTGAGAGTCTTGTCGAGATTGGCTAAGAGTCCCTCTGTGGGGAACACGAATTCATTTCTGAACAGACGTGAGAGGAAAGAGACGTGATCGTAGAGGTCTTTCCAGCTAATTCGTTGATTTGCCGGTCCGCCGCCTTGCTTAACCTTGGTGTACATTGCGGCGCAAACAATAGCTTCGAGAATGAACAGGTGGATAACCATGTTGCGATAAAACGAGAGTTGAAATCTGAAATCTCTTCGAGTTAGTTTCCATACTGAGAGCAAGGGCAATCACGGAAATGCTTTACCTATCAACTGCATAGTAAGTTTCTTCGGCGAGATTGTCGAGCTTGCCGACCAAGTCTCCGATCACTTCCAAACCTCTCTCTACAACAACCTCAGTTCCTGCTCCTCCAAAATGCGCAACCTTGGCCCCCTTGGCTACAATCCTAGCTTTCAACCATTCAATGCGTCTGACTAGTTCGGTCTTTCCAACACCTCTTCCTCGTAATGTTAACAAAACGGTCCCGATGAGTGATGTAGGCATCACCACCGAACAAGCGTTAATATCACTCAGAACCTTATATCCGAGACTCCGTAATAACCGAACACGTTGATCCTGCGTCAATTTTATCTCCGGTGCCACGTTGGAAGATTGCTGGCTAAAATCTGAAGGATCGGAAATAGCAGCTGGTATCGTAGTTGTTCTTTCGAGCTGACGAAGGATGAAATTTCGTAAGCTCCACGGCTCATGGAATCTAACGTCAACTCTCCCCATTTTCAAGGACAAAACAGAACTAGAGTTGAGAAAGTCGTAGAGATTTTCTTTCTTCTTTGGAACACCGAGCAGTTCATTAATGTAACTTTCGGTCTCGATGACCTTGTCGTATTGTGTGGAGACAGGGACGATGAGGCAGTCCTTCACCCTGCCAGAGATAATGCTCGATAGAATAAAGTTCAGGATGCCAAACTTGGGAGGTAGAAGCTTCCCAGTTCGGCTTCTTGTACCTTCGACGAAACACTCCATATTGTAACCTCTCCTTAATAGCGTGTCGACGTATCCTTGTACCATAGTGGGGTAGAGTTTGTCATCACCCCAGGACCTTCTGATGTAAAATGCGCCGGCGTTTTGTAGAAAGGAGCCAACGAGGGGGAAGTTCAGATTGTCACCTGCAATGACAGCAGGGAGAGCGATTCCAAGTCGATAGCAGATGACCTGTAAGGAAACATAGTCGATGTGAGATTTGTGGCAGGGGGGGAACACCATGGATTGCTTCTCTTTGGCAGCTTTCCGTGCATAGTTTGTGAGGGTGACGACTTCGTCCATGGATACATGAATGCCTTGGTGGTAAGTTCGTGAGAGGACTTGTGAGGCCAGCCAGTAAGCAGTCTAGACACCAGGTCAGCTTAAGCAATTGATATCAGAGGATCCAAATTTCATACTCTGATGAAACTCTTGCTTTCCATCTTGCAAATCATCTGGTCCACGGTTTTGTCCGCAACCTCGCGAAGTTGTCGGACCACGTCCTTTCGTCTCCTCTCCTTCTGATCACCAGGCAGGAAACCCTGCTGAGCCTCATCGGCAACGGTCTCATTCGCAAGAGTCTGTATTTTAGTCTCGACGAGCTCAGATTCCAATATCGCCTTCTTCATGTCCTCGGTAAATCCGGTGTAATATACAGGTTGGCCAACGGGGTTGTCGTAGGCTCGCCAGCCGGTACCGGAGTACATCATCTGGATTTCTTGGAGGAACTTGATTGGATGGTCTCTGAAAGACGAATGCTTTTGAGCCAAATTACGCGAAGTATCAGGCGTGTCGATGGTGACCGCGATCGAGCCATCGTCGGGGGGTGGTGGCATAACATCTTGGACGAGTGGTGGGTGGATGGGATTCTCTTGGTTCAGAATATCCATATCCGGGCCAGCGGTTGACCGCGAGGTGGAAGGCCTCCTAGAGTGTGAAGCCTTGTCTTCCATTCTTTGTTTTATGCTCCGTGTGATCTTCGATTTACCGGCGACGCTATCGAAAGGGAGGCGAGAGCAAGGACGTTGAAGGGGATAAGGATGAAGTCGGAGATGACCGCAACGATACCGTCGTGGACATTATCAGTCGCGACAATGTCTCATTGCCGGGAGTTCGGGTATCGATAATAGAGAGAGAAAAAAAAAATAAGAAGGAGAAGGAGATGTTTTCGATGCAGGTCACCATGATTGAATTGATTGAAGAAGCTACACCCACCTACCTGTTCGAGACGAATTGCAGGTCGGCCACTTTCCATTCCAATTGCGCTTTCCTTCGCTAAAAACAAATGAAAAACAAGCCGCGACCAATAAGACCCGGCGACGGCGCTGGTTTTGTTGGGATTGCCTCAACTTTGCTAGCCAAGCTAGCCCGAACGCCCGTCCCTGTCAATTCGCTAGCCCGTTCGCTCGCAGGGTCGGTGGGCCTCGGGTAAAATCTCCAGCTATCGATCGAGATTCGAAGCTTGGAACAGCGTGACGGGGAAAGCTAGATGGGATTCTAGGCGCGGGGTTGGTGATATGCATCTCAGCTAGAGCCGAATATAAAATCGATGACAGATCGATTTCTCAAGGGAACAAGAATGGAATATCTAAGAGAAGCTAAATACGTCTAAACGAGGTCCTGGTCGAAAGCTAGCAATGTTATATATACTTAAGTACTTAGATAAGTATATCCGCCTAGCGAGAGGACCGGTGATGGCCATGTATGGGGAGACTCGGCACTAAAACAGCGTGTTTACAATAGCCTCGAGGACCCATGACCTATAGCAAAATTCTATAATATTGCTACAATCGATTGCAGTCGGACACTGTGATATCGCAGATCGGGAGCGTGAGGCCGGAGGATGCGAACATTATATTGGATGAATATCTTTCAAGACTCCTCCTCGAGCTCCTTGGGGAACATCGAATAGATCTTGAATGTTAGGCTGGGCCCTGAATGTCAATCATGAACCTCGAAGACTTAGCTATTAACAGCAAACCATGGCGTTCTCAATCGTTAACCTTTTGCGGACCAGGCCAGGACTGGGGGTTTAGCTCGCAAGGCAAGATTTTGGCAAAGCTCAGGGTCGTTGGAAGTGGTTTCATATTAAATACACAGGTGAGTATCTATAACCTAAATGGGCTATTTCGTATAAACTTATCCTCGATAGGCCTGTTTTCAAAAATTTCTACTTCTAATTGATGCTATAATGTGTATGCTTAATTTGTTTGCTAGATTGTATATAGCCTTTATCACGAAAAGCGTGCGTGCATACTTAATCTATCGGCCAGCCTCCGATATCTATAATGATAAAACGCCTGGTATCAATGATCCTACACACATCGATAAATGGCTTTGAATTGTTCCTTGGTCTCGGATTTGCCAAGTCCTCCAATATAACAAATGAGAAGTAATGATACCCCTCCATGATTTGAGAGATCTATGACACATTAGATGTAATCTAAAAGGTGCCTTATCATTATCATGTCAAATTAATCATTGCCAATTGAAAATGCACAGTCGTGATCGATTTTGATATATGCATCCATCGTAAAGTCATCCACCTAATTTCACTTGAAAGCAGCACAATCGTACAATACTGTCTTTGCAAAGATAAACTTCGAACGTACAAACCATGATACAATGCTACAAGTGTCAAATCAGCTTTAGATAAAGCTCTGTGGTCACGTCATAACGGTCCCGTATGTAGGATCATTTTGCAGTCATAAGCAGGGTTACGATCCACAAAGCTATACACATCGGCAGGTACAGCTTGGGGTCGCTGCGAGACCAAGCTTGGGTATTTATCGCCATTTCGCGCGACCTAAGTTTCTCTGCTCCGGCTCCATGCAAGAGACCACTCCGCAGAGATTATTCTATAAATTACCGGTGGTTTGGATCCTGTGATCTGTTACCAAAGTTATGACATTAGCAAGACTCAATTAGTCTCGTTGCCAGACGCTGAGACTCAATTAAGACTAAAATTGGGATATTCTTTTAGTCCACGGTATTACTTAATTTCGGGAAAATCTACCAAGCTAAGTACTTAGTTCTCGAGAGGAAATCACTGTGCATCTGTCGACGTAGACGCTACGTCCACTTCCCACAATCCATTTAACACGTGTATCAATTACACAGCCACGAAAGCGCCAGCTAGCTCAGTATATAGGAATAACCTAGGTACATAAGGGTCGATATTTACGGAACGAAGATGATGAACTCGGAAGTTCCCAGGCTCTGCAATCCAAAATACCAACGTTGCAACATGCATGCCAACCGTCTCGTAAAAAGATATCTGAAACCGGCAACTGCCATATGATATATACGTGTACGACGTCACATTTTTTCCTACCAGAGGCTTGATTAATTGTACGTAACAGAAAATATACGTTCAATTAAATCTCGGCCCCCAAGAGTGGAGCGCCCCATCTATATCCAACTGCGTACAAAGATTCCTGGTCACCACTGCATCGATCCTTTACTTGAGAACTCTACACAAGCCTGAGCAATGTCGATCAAGTTTTTTTTCCGACAAAATATTACTCATAGCGTTGCTATATAGCGACATTGCATTCACCTGTGCCGTTATTCTCGTAATGCTCACGGTGCACCCTGGGAACCATGGCTAATTAGAAGACAGAAATTACACCAACGTTAACGTTGGTTTGGTTTCATGCTTCCGTATCACGATGCATATTCTTTAAAAATTTTCGTTCCATCGGATCGCGTTGGTCATACCATGCTCTGGGATACACTTGACATTTTCATGACCCTGATTTGGATTTAGATGCATATGTAATAAGGCGATCATTACATGTGTAAAAGCCGTTGTTAAAGAAATCTTGAGAGTAACTCGATCTAGTTAGAAGTTCAATTATATGCATGGTCGGGCAGGCCCGCTACCCCAGATTTCCACGGAGAAAAAAAAAAAATTTCTTCTGTGCCTTCTTCCGACCTTTAAGGTTTTCTGGGTGTGGCGAGAAATTAATTAAAAGATCACGCAGGGCATTTCCAACCTTTTAGGCGTGTTGAATGCAGAATGTCGGGACGGATGCGACGCTAAGGATCATGGGAAGGGGATCACGTAAAAATAACCTAAGGCAAATTAAGCCCAACGTCGGCGACTGGGTCACAAACAACAGACGGGAAATCTGGTTCCAACATTCCATTCAGGAACTCCGAACAATGAAGTTGTAATGAAAAACTTTTCTTAGCCTTATAGCATCTTTGGCCACGGGGCTGGCGTCATGAAGTTAGTCATGGACTCATGAACGTGATCAAACGGCCGCTTGCTATTGGATCTTTTCAAAGAAAGGAACGTAATATTGTGCTCGAAGCTACCGCCCGCCGTCATAAAATTTATAAATGAAACATCTACAAAGCCGAACACAAACGAGGATACAGTCGGGATTTACGTACTGGTAATTATCTCACCGAAGAGATCCATCACGTAACAAGTTTATGGGGAGGAAAATAGGTGATCGAATAGAGAGGGGTAGGAAAAGAGTTGGGAAGTTTTGAGAAAAAGGAGAAAGAAAGACGGAAACAAGTTTCATCTGATATCCAATAATGTCATTCCAGATATTGGAATGTTGAAAAATGGAGGTTACGCCAGTTGATGTGGCTTCTTCTGCCATGAGCCGCATTTTTTTTTTTGGTGTTGGCATCTCGGCCTCTGACTGACAATACTAGACTGTCGGCGAATGAGAGGCCTCAAATTCTCAGAAGGTCGAGCCACCGGATATTGTATCTAATTTTGGCCTCACTGTGGGCCGAAAGCCTACCATAGTAAGTGGTATGCAGGTTGCGCGTGTGGTTTCGAATCAAGATCTCGATCTTGGCTAAGAGCTCGCATGGCAAAAAGAAAAATTTCGAGAATGCCACCGTCGAAAGTATACTAACGGTGAAAGCAACGGTGAAACCAGCAGTTTGGTCGCCGGTTGGAAGAAATCTGCGGGCATGGCACGGGCATGGCGAATCCTAGATCGGTACGTAGGCGGTGTCATTCTTTGGTCAATCGGTTCCTGGGAAAAACATCAGGCAAATATATCATTGAAACCTCTCCGCTGGGAGATATGCGAATTTCGCTACACGGAATCCGTCGTGAGAAATGGAAAGTGGAGAACGATTGGGAGTCTTTTCCTTTTCGAACCTTGTTTGAAGTTCCTCGGTGGATACTGCCAATATGACGAATCTCAGCCACCGGAGTCTGGGCATCGAAGAAGGAGCGCCATGGCTCGGGCGCCCGGTCTAGACAAAGCAAAATGTCTGGAGCAATGGTCCCCGAAAGGTAAGTTTGCAACGTTTGCCGGACTTGGTTTGCATTTTTGGGGGAGACACAGGAGCTCTTGATACGTACTCTCATATATCACCGACGTTCGTCTATGTATGATATTTGGCATCATGGCGAATTCAATTTCGTGAATACGCCGGCTCTTTTGCTTGTTCCGGGTATTTCAATTGTCATGATAGCGATTGCATCCCTAGGTATACTATTAGAATGGTAATGTGGCATGTAGAGAGCAGTGTGTCTTTGGATGTGGTGCGTCGATGGTCAGTTACCTTTTTGTTTGATTGACGTTATCGGTCACATCTGATACGCCATTTGATATTTTCTCACCACCGTTTAATTAGACATTTAACGTGTAAATTGATTTATTCGACCTGATCAGTCGTCCCCCTTCGTTCAATATCATATCAGCGCACAATTCTCTCATCTCGACAGCATACACATAACCCAAATGCTCTTCCCAATTAATAAAACAAACGGGAAGCCCAATGAAGCAACTAATCGGCTTATTGCCTGGCTTAGACTTGGGTGGGGCCAACCTCGTCCGCGAGCAGGGTTGGCTCTTCTTTTTCTTGCAGTCGGCGACCTCAAACACCCGCATCACCTCGAAAAAGCAACGTGTGTCACACCAGCCAGAGCGGAGTGCAGAGCCCTTCGCTGAAATGATTGCGTCGGGGGTACCTGTCAAAATGGTCTTTTCGGTGGAAGATCTCAGGATTGTTGAACACAAGCTTTTCGTGCATTCTCTGGTGGCCACGGATCCATTAGAAGGGTGCATCTATAACCAACCTGCTTGCTCTCCTCCCTTTTCCGAAGAGAGACTTGTGCAGTACAAGTACAAGTCTCGGTGATATAGTGATAATAATATCCCCTTCGCGAGGCGGACAAAGTTCCTCTTCGGACTCACAAAAATCGATATCGCCAGACATATCATACATACATACAAAATCCCTATCTACATATATTACCCGACTCCACCCGCACAGCCCGACAAGCACGATATCAATGAATATCAATCGATCGAACGTTCAAAATATCAAACAAAGCAAATAGAGGTTGTACCGTACCACGTTACGTCAAAGTCTCTAATTCGAGTGAATGAATGCGAAGACGCCGTTGTCGTTCACTGAAAAGTCCAAAAAAAGAACATTCGAGAGAAAGATCTCCTTGTCCAAGAAACTCCAAGAAACTCCAAGACCCCGCGTCCGGGTCCTGCCAGGAATATCAAAGGTCCGGCCTGTGTGAGATTTGGTACAAACTTTACGTACATTGTCTGACCGAAAAGAAGTGGAGGCGTCCATTGATAACGAGCCCACCACCACCACTACTCCAGAAACGGATTCAAGATCGAACTGTACATACGCCTGTCCATACGCTCAAACATAATATACTATCCTTACAACAAGGCGGAGCAGAGATAGCGATTGTCATTTTTCTTTTCTTTGCCTTTACTTCCCTCTCTACCGCATTGTGCATGCAAGTGAGGTGTTTGGCCTATCTTCTCCACTCCCAGCTTAATCGAAATTGACCTGCCTTACTGCCTGCACCTTGGCCTGCCGCTAATAGTGATTGTTCCGCTGGGCTATCTTTTCCTTTCCCTTCTTTCTTGTCCTCTTCTGCCTTGTATCATCCTCTCTCATCATCCTCTTTCGTTTCCCCACAGTTCTTTCGCCGCGTGCGAGCGAAGAGTAAAGTAGAACCACTATAAGACCGCCATCCTCCTCCCCGGGTGCGGTTTCTTTTCCAAGAGTCGCCGATATCAGTGTGCCCGCTGCCTTTTTGGGCGTGTCTTCGGGTTTCAGTTTGGTAGCCGCGGCTGGATAACCCAAAGCAGGCTGGTAAGCAACTTGGAAAAAGCGAGGGGGCCGAATTTGAGAACCTTACTTCAGCCAAACTGCCAACCGGCCAAGGGACTTTTGAATCCAATCTTTCCAACCTCTTCTTTCAACGACAGCGCGACACGGCTCGTCTTAAAGTTGGATCATCCACAAAAAGACACTGCTTTCTCTTGCGCCAGCCCGACATTCGATTCTCCAATATTCAAATTCCGATCCCTTTCCGAAATACAACGACGTCGTCTGCTATTATCGAAACTATCGCGAAATCGCCCCACCAGGAGGGGTTTCAATAGAAAATATAATCTTGGACCTCCGTCAACCGGCATAATGGCGCAGCGTTCAGCGAGGGCTCGTTCGAAATTAGACAAGATTACAGGCGGTGGAGTTGCAAAGTTTGGTCATGGTGGGTTGGCTACCCCCGCGACGTCCACGGGCTCACCTAGCCTATCTTCGTTTTCTTCCAGGTCCTTTGGTCGGTCGTCTTCGAACCAAAAATCCGTTTTTCGTTCCTTCATCGACTCCAAATCAGACAAGATCCGAGGCACTCTAGCGGAAAAGATCAGCCCTGTTACGACAAAACCTAGGTTAGAACTTGAGATCGAGTCGGCGCCGGCTCTAAAGCGATGGGAGGGCGGTGGTCGGCCATGTACAATTTGGACTGGCCTTAGCAGACGCGTATGTTGTCAAAATCAACTGTATTTGGACTTTTGCGTCGTTTAGAAGATGCCTTTCTTTGCTAACTTGCAATTGTGTCGACTGCAGGACCCCGAGTTGTGGTTCCCCGATGGAGACACTCTCGTATATCTATCTGACAAGTTTTCGAAATCAAAGGAAGACCAGCCATTCAAACAACCTTCATTCAGGATACGATCATCAGCTTTACGTTCTACCAATTCGCCATTCCTTATCGGTTCTTTGTACGATTATGATGATTTGCCTCAGTCCCCAACTAGCATGTCGTCGTCCATGATGTCTGCTGGAAACGATGCTGGTTCGAATCCATCGAACGGCAATTGGGACCTAGAAGGCATCGCGCACGAGTTACATTTTCCCGCCCCAAGATCTAATGATAAAGCTGCCATATACCGACACCACGCGACAACTCGCAACTTCTTCGCTGTTTTGTTCAACCGATCTCTCGTTGGTACAACATTTGGACAGACTCTTCTGGATCTCGCTGAAAGGATGGAACTGTACATGCCGCCCGGTCACGACAATGTCGGCGATCTTCTGAAGTATCTTACAAGAAGGGAGTTCGACGATATTAGGAATATGCCTGACCTGGCTGCTGGAATGCTCAACTTCGCCGAAAAGTACCGTCTCGTCGATTTATACAAAGAGAGCTTTGTTCACTGCGTTGGGATGATGAACAAACTCGAGCTTTCAGTCGACTACCAGGTGAGCTTTTCTTCTTCGCCCCTTTGCCGATTTTCAAATATTAACGTCATGATCTTAGGAAATCTCTTCCATCACGCGGGCGCAGCTCGATCGAGCCAGCCTGAATATTCAAGTCAGGACGGACAGATGCGACAATTTGCTTGTCCATGGACAATTTACTTTCCCAGAGATTTGGCCCTACATGTCAGCTGGATACCCACCCGCCCGCCACGCATTCGACCGCTTCCAAAAATTCCTAGTCAAGCACTATCAGTCCCGCTTCGGATCATGGCCACCCGTTGGTGAAAAGTTCGGACGTCTTCTCTACCAACAATTGCAACGTGACTTCAATGCTTTGTACGACTTTCTGGTAGACAAAGATGTGGTGTGGGAGCCTTCCGCCCCTTCCTCTTCTTCGGCTTCAACAAGCTCCCATAGCAAGACCCCTAGTGCTCAGAAACTTGTTAACCCTTACAAGCATGAGTTCCGAGCTGACGACAATTCACTTCAATTTACCGACATTATTCTCTCTTTTGACCGAAATAACAAGTATCCTCACATCCCTCACCCGTATCCACTGGTCCCAGAAGCCAAAGTCTCGACGACTATCCGATCCAAAAAACAGAGCAACTTTTTCGGCAAGAGAAACATAAATACAGACAAAACGATTGAGAAGGAGAATGCTCTCGCTCTCATCCAAGCTACCAATTTGGATGCCTTGTACACTTCTCCGAACAATAGTTTAGTCGCTGCTTATCAGCTCATGGAAAAGACCGACGGAACAATTGAGATCGACCCTCATGATGCGAGGAAAGGCCGTTGGCTGCTTATCTATGCCGTCCTCCAGACTCTCGCCACCATCACGGTTGACGCACCTAGTCTTAAGTGGACGGAAAATGTCGACTACTTTTTGTGCGCGCCTACAAAGGGTATACCTTCGTGGGAGCAACAACCTCAATCTTCGCGTAATGGTGAAGAAGAGGACTTTTGTCAGTACCGAGCTCATTGCTGGACCGTACCGTATCAATGGAACTCGCAGGCGTCTGCCAAATCACTGCAAGAAATGAGGGTCGCAGAGCGTCCTATCCCCCATCCCGTTACTGATGAGGATATATTTCCCGAAAGAGCCGAGCTTGCTGCTGCCACGCCTGCCTCTGAAATCCAAGATTATGTGGATGGCAGGCCGCCGAAGCGAAGGACGCCAGTTGCCAGCTTCGCATCCAGTAGCTATGTACCTATCAACCTCGGGCGCACTAGCCTTCAAAGCAGGAACAGTCGTACAAGTCTTCACAGCACCCACAGTCACGGTGCACCTTACCGGAGCGGTATCGAAGATCTTGGGATTGGACCTGGCATTCTTGAGAAGGATGACTTTGAACCCGGTGCCCTCGAGTCACTCAATGTTCTTGCGATGAACAATCCTTCTGGCGCAATCTTGAACAGCGTGACCCCAGCTCTCGCCTCAAGCACCGTCAACCCTCAATCCGTCGCCGGACCCAGCGGCCATCATAACAGCATTTCATCAATTCCGCATGTTCCTTATGTTGATGAGGAAGACGGTAGCAGTGATGACGCGGATGATGAGGACGACGATGTCGAAATGGATGAAGAACACGATCCTGGAAATTTTAGGGGAAGTATTTTATCCAACGCTCCAAGAAGTAGGGAGAGCGGTGCGGCAGGGATATATGCGCCTTGGGGTGGAGTTGATGTCACAACCAGATAACAATTTGAATAAGGGAAGGAGTTTTTTGTTTTTCTTGTATAACTTATATATATCGCCACGCCCAAAAGTTGATTGATATTTCTTATTTCGTATTTCTTATTTCTTATCTAACAAGATGTCTTTGTTTTTTGCCCATCCAGCATGGGATTTCTTATAGCGTGTTTCTTGGTTATAATCGGTTGCATATCCCCCCCGACAAGTGGCTTTTGATTTTTCTTTCTAATATTTCACAATATCCCTTGGGCAAATATATCCAGTGTATCGGCGTTATTGTACGTTTCTTTTATCGTTCAGATCTTGAGATCTACCTCCACAAGCAGCTGCTTCAGAGCAAAGTTTTCTTTGTTTAGTTGATTGTATCTTCATAAATGATTTCCCCTCGCGTAGGACGAGAGGAGTCTTTCCCTTTTCATCTTTATTCATTTCACTATAAGTCTTTCTTCTACCGTATTACTAGCCTTGAGGTTTTTAAAGCTGTCAATTTACGTTACCCAATATGTTTTCAAATTCCACCGAAGCTGTCAATTTTATTCCTTCTTTTCCGTTGCCAGTATTTAGTATAGCAAATTTAATGTAGATATATGTTGGAAAAGCGCATATAGCCAATTATTAAGCATTTCTCGAATATCCTGGCTGAAATTTTTTTCGTGATTGCGATTTAAATCCGAAAGCTCCAAAAAGATAACCGAAACTCTTTTTCATTAGAAATTATATTACACTCTTAAAATTGGTTGGCCAGAAGATATGTTTCGTCAATCAATTCAAACAGGGCAACTAGAGATAACAACCCTTCCCTCCCGCGCCGTCTACACAATCCGATAATCAGCAAAAGCAAAATGAAAGCATAGAGATGAAAAAAAAAAACAAAAGGTGGGGATAAATCTTATGACAAGTACAAAATCCACACACAATGCATGGGGTGCTAAAACAAACGTATACAAAAAAGGTGGACAAAAATGGGATCAAGCCTTTCTAGACTTCTTCCTCATGCTGCCAGCAATGGGTTTGGCTCCACCATCGGTCGAGAGCGCAGTCTCCATGGTGACTTCAGCAACTCCCTTGGATCTGGTCCTTGCTGGGGTCTCTGGGGTTTTGGTATCGGGGATTGCCTTCAACGATTTCTTCGAGCGCTTTTTGCCCTTGGCAGGGGAAGAATTCCAGTAATATATCATCTGGGCTGCCAAAACAGCATTCAAAATGGCACCGCCGAGGAAACTCCACAGGATCAACGGGTCATCAACCTAAATTTAATTTTCATATTAGTTATCTTTTCTTCCTAGCAAACCTGGCGCTAATTGGATATATACCTCTTGAAGAGTAGTGAACACTCTAGCCAAACTGCCAGCCAAAAAATTGAACACAGCGAAAGCACTGAGTTGTCCGGTGCTACCTTCCTTCCAGATAGTATAGATCTGTGGGAGTTTGCTGGCCAGACCGATGGGAATGGTCGAAGCCTGGAGCCATGTCATCGTCTTTTCGCTGACGACATTGGGACTGAAGAGCGCGTAGGCTGCAGCGGCAAAGCCTGCGATGAGAGCACCAGCGTAAGCGCCACGATTGGTGTAATGCAAGATTAAAACGGCGATAACAAGGTTCTGAACCACAATCAATGCGGTTTCGCCAAAGGTGCTGAACGGGAAGCCGTTGCGGAAATTGTAGGCAATCGAGATAGCATAGGCATCCGTTTCCAGAAGCGTCGAGAGGAGGGAGAGACCGGCTGCGGAGTTGGAGTTTAATATTTTGAGAATCTGGGGGACTTTGACGATGGATGCGGCGGCGATAATGCCGATGCCGAGACCCTTTGAGATGCCGAGTTTGATACAGGCAACATCGGTGACATCAATATTCTCGATAAGGGACGTGTAGCAGTGGTCGCCGATGAGAGAGATCCCTAAATTTCGGATAGGAGCCGGGAGCGAAGTGGTTATCGACTGGAGAAGAGGGCGGATGGTGTCCATGACGGGCGAATCTTTTTGATCAAATCTGATATTCGCGATATCGACGATTGGTGAAGTTGGTGAGATTTGGTTGGATGGTGTCTATTTTCGTTGCGAAGAGAAAGTCGGGCCCTGTCGCTCTTGTCTCTCACGACAACACAAGCCGATGATGATGACGTGGGGTTATCGCAACGCAAACAGCACCGCTGGTGTGCTGACTAATCGCGGCCTATCGATATCAGACAGCTAGCTACGCAGCTTCCGATATACGTACTTAAGTATGCATACTACCAGTCGGGATTCTACTCTCAAGCTCTTCACTGTAATACCATTTAATGATCGTATGTTATTTTCTAAAAGCATTTGGCTAAATATGCGACCGAGACCAGCTAAGTACAGTTGTGCCTTGGGCTTGGGTTAATCTATAGCTTCATCCGGCTGCACAATCAGTCTACCCTGCACAGTCGCCAGATGACACCCCTCCCTCATTTTGATATCTGAGAACAACTCGTCATTATCACTAAAAACCTCGGAATCGAGTGCCTCCCTCTGTATTTTCTTCACGGTTTCTTCTTCAACTAAATTGCTCAACTCCTCGTCAATGTCCGTGGCAACACGATAGTCACCCCTGGCTAATGGCGACGCTATCTCCATCAAGTAATTATAACCCTCGGTGAGAAAAGGAACGGTAACCTTCATGTTCAGCAAATCTTTCAAGCGGTATGATGTGTCGATTGTGATAGCTTTCATTGCTTGCGGCACCAACAGATGGAGCCTCGCCGCAAGAGACCTGATGAGGTTCTTGTATGTCTCCATTGAATGTCGGGTCGGTGGGAATAGGAAGACATGAGCAACTTTGATATGAATGTCCAGATGCCGAATCATCTGTCCGCAGCGAATGGACAAAGTAGAAGGCGGAGGTTTAATTGGTTTGAAAGGGATCCCGACTGGATATTCGCGACTCATTGGCTTATATACACCCCAGAAGTTTTCTGAGATATCAGTGTCACTATTCATATCTCAGCCGTTAGCAGCTGTAGTTCAATACTACTTGCTTGAAAGAAAATCGAGAAAATAAATGGAATGTAACTTTCAACTCAGTCATTTACCTCGATTTCGGACGTGGGACATATGCATACTGAAGCTCTTCCCATGGTGCAGAGTGCTCGATGACAACTAATTGGCTAAATGGAGCGCCGCCACCACTATAGAGCTGAAGCCGCACTTCCACTGTAAATATGTTCTCGCTGTAAAATACCTTCTCCGCTTCTTCGTATATCTGCCGACAAGTCCGAAATATGGAGAGATTTCGACGCTGGAAGACGTCCGGTAAATCGTTCGAAGTTACCGAAACAGGCCTGCACGGCGGTTCTGATACTACCAAGTGTCTATAGATCTCATCCCGTAGCTCCCGGGGCAACGAAAGAAAAGAGAAATGTGTAGTCAATTCGGGGGGCATCGCTTATTTATCATTAAAAAGAACGTGAAGAGAGTCAATCTCGATTCCATGTGTGGTGAAGAAGCCCATATATACGTGGGCTTATACGTATACGTCCCCGGGGGTTGAATTTGGAGGTTAAGTTAACGACGCCGAAACCGAGTTGGCAATTTGTTGGAACTTAAGCTCAGTATCGCCTGATCGATCCGGATTGGTCTCGATCCGGATCCCCCAAAAGACTGTTTCTATATAACTCGAGATGGTAGGTTATATGCGTAGCCTTAGCTAGAGGTAATTTTAGCTCTCATTTTGTACTTCTCTTCAGGTGCTAAATGCCAAGGCCAATGTGATCAATTTCATGTTAAAATTTAATTAAAACAGGTGAGCGTAAAAGTAAGTAAATGTATACGTCGGTTCTTGTCTCGTAAGCCAACCCCGTGCGAAGCACGAATTGCCTAAATTTTTCATCATCATCATCATCAAACTATGTTTTGCTTTGTATTGAATAACTTGAATAAGAAAAATAATTCGACCTACCTAGCTACATATCTTAAATCTACGGAGTGCATGTCTGGCATATGTAACTCGTAGAGAAACCGTGTGAAACCTTTTTTGGTTCCGTAAAAAAAAGAAACTACCAATTTACACGCAGAAAATTGGAAATTTTATTATTCCCACCACCCATTCATCGGATTCTACACGACATCCTATCTTGGCGCTCTGATAGATACTGATACCCCAAATTCAGGCATAGCAAAGGCCTATATATATATATATATATATAATTTAAAAATATCTTGACATTCAAAAATCATGTATCATCAGCCATTTATCAGTATCATCCTATAAGCACAAAGTGGTTTTGATCTTTAGAAACCGACAATTAGAGTGGGAATTTGGGAATTTGAGCGATGCAGTAAGAAATGAGGTATAAGACAAGAGCCCTGTTAGCGACGGTCCCTTATATCGCACTTCACATTAGAAACATATATTCCAATACGCAGATCTATAACTATATTTAAAAAGAAAATGAAGACTATGCAGCCGAATCATTCCTATTAATATGTGATTTGTCTCGCAAATCAGCCGCGGACTCGAGGTATGGAATATCAGCCAACTACTAACCTAGCAACCTTTTTCATCAGGTTAGGGCCAGACTAATCAACTACTTTTATTTAGCCTTAGACTGGTCTCGAGTCTGGTAGTTTATCTAGTCGATAATACTATTAAACTTTATTGAAAGTGAAAGAGAAATGGGTTATGCGTATTGTAGCAGTTAGAGTATGATCAATCTCGATTAATGTAACCTTATTGGGTGAAATACATCGACCTGTAGTTATCTACAGCTTGAATATCTATCTATATACAAATTTAGTGGGAGGATCAAAGTTTAGGACCTGAAGTGCTAGCTCTTCAGCACAGATCTAAAAGATCTACAGTTGCAAAACGGATTTTGTTATCGGTTCTGCTGTCGAAATTAATTCCAAATTCTATAAGAAGGAATGAGTTGTCCAAAGTTAGGAAATTCTCTGGAACTCGAGACCAGAAGTTCTCCCATTTTTATATTTCTATCAAGAAACTGGTCTCGCTCGAGAATTCGAAACACGACACCAAAATGAACGCCTGTTTAATTGAAGGCCTAGTTCACATATTATCTTCGCTCCTTGTGTTCGATAATCGCATTCGAATATCCTACCCAGGGAAATACAAGTCTGATTTTCATCGCCAGCGAATTGAAATGTTCATGAACGATATAAGTCTACTAGAGGTAGAGGTTAATACATCACGAAGGGAGTTGTCACGATTAATATTATCGCAACAAATAGCTCCGTCACACCGTTGATCTGCACATTGCACAGTGGCACGAACAACATAATCTCCAAGTACTTGAAAGATTATTAGCGCGGCTCAGGTCAAGAATGAATCATTATTAGATACCACAGAAAGTAAGATTTAATATATTATTTCCATAGAAACGTTACCATATTAATTCTATCTCGATCTTTGGGTTTTGTTTTGATTATACACTCCCTTTAACTTCTATTGGCAGAATATATGCCAAGCCAAAACGCAAACAAAGAGCAAGGCCGAATTAAATTTCATATCAATAGAATTAAAAAAGAATGATAGAAAATTATTGGAGAATATAAAAATCGACCCATCAGAAACTATAGTATACTCGGAGCTTCATGTATTAAAAAATTAACCTGATATTTTTTTTTTTTCGTGATGAGATATTTCAAAGATAGGCCACTACAAAGCTACGCGAATACAGTGCATTCTTACTCGTCTGTGATTATGAATATATTGGAGCTATAGAAAACCGCCATATCATAGTTTGAGGCTAATTGAACAAATCAGGGACATATATATGGAGACTTTGGGCTTGTGAAGGAAGGCAAAACGAAGATGATGATGGTAGCTGCGCAGTAGTCTTCTAGTCATGTGATGTAGTATCAATGCACTTTTGATACTTTCCGTTCCTGAGAGATACTTAAGTACTTACGTATTTTTTTATTTCATTTTTTTTTTTTTTTTTTAATTTTTTAATTTTTTATTTTTTTAATTTTTTAATTTTTTTTTTGAGGACTAAGCTTGAAATACTTTCACATGAATTTTATAAATTTAGGCGACATTGCTATTATTTTCTTATATTAGATTGATACATCTTACATTTTACATCGTCGAAGCTCTAAGACTAAGAAAATTGTTAGGAGCCCCGCTTGAAACCCTAAAAACTTGAACTAACGAGAAAGTCTCGTGTATTAGTGGAGCTAACGTCCCGTCTTTTGAACAGATGACCCTCTCTTCAAGGCCATAGGCCCCTTGGCTATATTTTTAATGATTATTTTCGAAGGAAGATGGTGGAGGCATTTATATAATTTATTTCAGAATTTTTTTTCTACTCTTCATTGCATTCCAAGCGATGATTGATGGATGTAAGTTTGGTAAAAGATATCAGTTCGCATGTGAAAGTGATATCGGATGACCTTTTGAGCTTTGAGCCTCTTCACAACGAAAAATTTCAAGATTGTCGAGCCATATTTTCGACATTTCACTAAACTACGCTGCAAGAAATCTCGCCAGTAATAATCAATATACTTTCCAGTGAGTGGTTTAGAATATAATTTGGAGATTATCCAAAAAATGGTGGCGAGCGATATCGATACGGCGAGTGGCGAATCCAATAAAACCTTAATTCATCGTGTTATTTGATCTGCTGGCGAAGATGGGGGTTTTTCCTGCTGGGCAAGTGCTTAAAAAAAGTTACCATGCAAAGCACTTGGGACACTTGGGACTAGGCGACCTGATCTCCGGTTCGCAGAGAGCTCGCCAAATATACAACACCGAAATGGGAAGATGGGAATGGTGCATGCTTAGAAAATGGCTAGGTGTGTCAGCTCGTGCGCTGATGGACATGGGATTCGAGATCTCTTTTCGAGCTGCGGGGTGACTTGGTTTGAGGTAGACGGGGATTGAAACCAAATGCAAGTGCGGGGGAAAAATCGATTCAGCTGCTCGAAGTTCTGAGGGTCTGAAGTTTTTCCTCTCCGCTTCTTATGATCTTCTCTACGGATTTTTTTTTAGATTCCTCCCGAGTGGGATAAAATGATGAAGCGGTGTAAGAGATTATCGCTTGTGTAACAGGGAATCTATACTGCGAATGCCGATGTGCGTATTGAAGAATGTAGATGCAGGGCAGGTTCGTGAAAATCGAGCCCAATGAGAATCGATTCAAGAATGGGGTCGAAGACAAGAGCCGGAGGCAAAATTTGCGGGAAAATGTGAGGGTAAGAATGAGTTAATGCTGGTAATGATTTTAGTTTCAGGCCATCAATCTTTCCAGATCGAGAGCCTCTCACTTGACCTCATTCGCTGAGTCCTTGTCATGGGTATATATCAAAAAATGCCGATGTCATGTCGATACCACAGAAATAAATCATTTAGTCCCAGTATTATTAGTAAGTCTCGAGATCTCGTAAGAATATACCCAGCTCTAAAGTTTATTACTTCTACGTAGTACTAAGTACCTAAGTAAGTAAGTACTTAAGTACTTATGTAGAGTGTTTCTTTTTCGGCGAACGGAGGAATCGAAGAACTAATAATGAAACCAAGCTCCACGTGTGCACATTTTTCTGTACTCCAAAGATAATCCTGCCGTGCATTGCATCGTTCCCGAGCCAGCCCCCCCTCCCATGCATGTAAAGCTCAGCGAAAAAAAGACGACGCAGCACCAGTCGGAGGGGCTTGTAGGAAATGTAATTCTCCTGCCCAGTTGACTGTTTGACGTAGTCGAGAGTGTGGAAAGTGGTCAAGTGAGCGAACGGACGGATTTGAACGAAATTTGAAAGCGAATCTGGGGAAGCTTAAAGGTCCCGCCGGCTCGCGCCAGTCCGACCTTTTAGCTTTATTAATTTCAGATATCCCCCAACAAAACCCAGCTTATGATAAACCCCCTTCCTCTGTGAAGGATATACAGTCTTATTATTATTATTATTATTAAACATCATCACTCGAATACTCATCGACCTGTTAACTAGATCTTCCCTTTTCACTGGTGCAGTCTGGTGGGAAGAATAGGAAAGTCATCGCCCGCAAACAACCAGGACCGGACCGGGAAAAACATCAGACGAAACCTGCCGTCGAATTCGGTCTCGAAGCTGTCCCATCTCCTTTCGTCATCGACGACGTCGACCTCAAGGACAGGACGGGGAGGATAGAAAAGGGACTCTCCTTCGCACCGTTCTGGCGAAGGATGCCGGGTCCCTGAGTAATCCTCTTATCAAGAGAATATACCATTATTCCTTTTGTATTACTGAGCAATACTTAAGTATACTTCTTCCAGCATCACCACCACCGCACGAACATGTCGTTCCTGAGAGAGCAACCTCTCCTCCACCTGGCTGGCTCCGGTGTCGTTTGCACCCCAACAAACACCAAACATAGCGGCAACAACACCAACCACAACAACAACAACAACAATAATAACAACAAAGCCGGCCTCTCACCGTCGACGTCACCGCCAAAGTCCGCCCTCAACCCGCTCCTCAACTTTGTCAAGCATCCAGGCAATGCCATCCGAAACTTCGCTATCGACGAGGCTGGCAAACAAAGGCTGGTCCTTCAAGCCCGTTTGAAAAATGTGAGTGCTCTTCGAATAACTTGCGTGTCCTACGTAGCACGCGCACGGGAATTTGAATTCCTCGGCTGATCCGTGTGACCCACCTGCACAGGCAAAAACCCAGGCGGAATGGATCGAAGCTGCCACCCTGCTGGATGAGCTGGACGGCAACAATCGGTGGAAATCGGAGCCAGAATCTTCGGAGTACGATGCCAATCAAGTAAAAGCACGACTCGACCAGTTGGAGGAGGCCAGGATCAGTGGCGATATCGGAAGAATGTTGTTCCTGATCCGTACCACGCTCACCAGGCATCTTGGTGGGATGGGTAATGTTGAGGTAAGGCGATCATAATCATCTTGCATGAAAAACTGCATCTTTATCTTTCTTTCCCTTTCCAGGATGATGATAAGGACCAAAAAAAAAAAAAACAAAAACAAAAACTAAGAACAAGGCGATTCTTCTCTGTAGCTCTACCGTCATTCGTATATTGGAACCAAATACCTCATTGAATCGTACATTGAGACAGCGCTGGCTACCCTGGACGCCTTGATAAATGCCCCTCCTTCGATGGACTCTCAGCTTTCACCCAAGAAAATATTGGAATCCCTGGTCGCTACCCGGCAATCATTTGGCAGAACCGCCCTCCTTCTTTCAGGCGGCGCGACTTTTGGCATGACGCACATTGGCGTTTTAAAGGGACTGTGGGAAGCTGACCTTCTGCCACGCATAATATCAGGTGCCTCGGCTGGTGCCATCGTCGCCAGCGTGCTTTGTGTCAGAACCGATAATGAAATCCCCCATACCCTGGAATATTTCCCATACGGCGAACTCGATGTCTTCGAACATGCGGCTGAGCCGGAAGGTGTGATGGCAAGAGTCAACAGGATGCTGAAAATGGGTGCTTGGATGGATATCGCGCATCTCACCAGAGTGATGCGAGGCATGCTAGGAGATATCACCTTCCAGGAAGCTTACAACCGGACCAGAAGGATCCTCAACATTTGCGTGTCGCCGGCCAGCGTCTATGAATTGCCCCAGCTTCTCAATTATCTCACCGCTCCGAACGTTCTAGTGTGGTCTGCTGTGTAAGTTTAACAAACCACCATCTCGCCGAATCAGCGCTGACAGTCTTATAGAGCCGCTTCCTGTTCTCTCCCGTTGCTTTTCACACCCGCGTCTCTGCTTGCTAAGAACCCTAAAACTGGCTTGGCGGAGCCTTGGAATTCGTCACCTCAAAAATGGATCGATGGGTCGGTGGATAATGATCTACCTATGGCGCGCTTGGCCGAAATGTTCAATGTCAACCATTTCATAGTCTCTCAGGTCAACCCACACGTCGTGCCATTCCTTGAAAAGGAACCTCCACAGCCGATTCGGCATGAAGGAACTGGAGAATCTCAAAGTGGCTTCGAGGCTTGGAAATCAACCTTTATCTCGCTTGCGATGGGAGAGGCGTTGCACAGGATCAATGTTTTGACCGAAATGGGAATTTTCACGACCTCTCTCACCAAAGCCAAGTCCATCCTCTCGCAAAAATATGCTGGGGATATTACAATATTTCCCGAGGTACCGCTAGCGGATCTGCAAAAGCTCATCAAAAACCCTACGCCCGAATTCATGCTAGAGGCCGGCTTGAGGGGCGAAAAGGCGACATGGCCGCGTCTGAGTCGAATTAGAGACTGCTGTGCGATCGAGCTTGCCTTGGATAGATGCATTCACCAGCTCCGAACGAAGGTTGTGTTCAGTGGTAGTCAAGTTGATCTCCGACTTAACAACCTAGATTCTAACAAGAAGACTGAAAAATCGGAAAAGTACAATACGCACAGTCGGGCATCCAATATCTCACGGAAACGCCCGGTCACTGGCGACCCGAACGAGCTCGCGATGTTCGTGCCACCACCTCCTCATGGTCTCCCGCCAGCGACCTACGAGCCGCCCACACAAAGCAGATTAAACTATCCTCCCTCTATCAAAACACGTGGCAGATCACATAGCACCGGCCCGCCTCAGCTACCTCAGTTTTCACCAGCCATTACACGAACCCTCGGCGCTGGTAAAGGCTACTTTGATCCGGTTCCTGGCAAACATCCCGGCTCTCCAAGTTCCTCTAGATCATCGCACAGTTTGAACACTAAGCAGGTCGGCATTAGATCTCCAAAACCGTCATCTATATCCTCAGGCTCCAACCGAAACAGCACCCATATTGGAAGTCCCTCTATGGTGAAGACGCCTGGTGATGAGACGATGGGATTCCCCTTGCGAAAGATTGGAAGCCGTTTTCGACTCGTCAGGCAAACCCCTTCGTCTGAACTAGATCCCGCAGATGCCGAAGATGAATCAGGTGCCATCGCTGGTAGCAGCGAGGATGAAGACCCATTCCAGTTGCCCGAATCTATGGATGACACTCCAGGTGATGATGCCATGGGGTATTTCACAGATCAAGCTCCAAGCTCTGGGTTGTCGTCTGCGACACTTCCTTCATCAAAATCTGCTAACAACGACCAACCGCTCTCCCTCCAACGAAACCCGTTCACTAGTAGGAGCGTCACATATCTACCCAACGACGAGGCGTACTCGTCTAGGATTCATAATAATAACAGCAATACCAGCCTGTCCAGCTCGGTCGTGTCCTCTCCCGTGGGAAGTTTCCAAAGACCATCTTCGCAACGATTTTCTGGCAGATTCGAGGACGCCCGGCAGGATGAAGATAGTTGACTAGCTTTAGTCGATTTATCATTCTTTTAACGATTAGTTTCTTTTCATTTCCATTTCAGTATATAACTGTAACATTAGCGTGTGGTTTCCTTATTGACTATCGATCTTTAAAGCTTCTGGCGTTTTATTTTGTTTTTTTATTTACTTATTTTTGGGGGAACTAACGCTTTATCGTGTTTTGGAACGCATTTTTATATATACATCCGACATATACGCATTGGAGAACAAGTAGACATTGGTAGATTGGGAAAGAGGTATTTAGAATCATAACCGGGAAAGGATACATGAGATCTCTTTCAATACACTTCTTTTATTTTCTTAATACATTGTTCGATTTTCTTATTATATTTATTTCAAGTTACGATTTTTGTAATAACATTCATTCTGTAAGAAAAGGTTTCTATATTGCATGTAATGATAGATGATCCGCCAAATACATAATTTTAACGATATATGCGATACTTTCAATGCTTTCGCAGGCTCATAATCAGCATTACAATAATATACCCAACTGTATACGACTGTTTCCAAGTGAAGTACTCCCTTTAAATATAGAGCCCCAGCCTTCAGATTGCAAAGAACGCCATCTCCCGAGTCCCCAACGCCTTGTCACCATCCCAGCACCCCTAAACAAATAGCCACCATGTTACCCACAATTAACATGGCGATTTCGTCGGTTAACTCGTTCAGTAGCCGCTGCCATCTCTCTACTCTCCTGTTCGTGCTCCTTCTCCAAAAACTCCCGTTCGCGGCATTCGAAGCGTACTTCGACCCGTTCGGTGTCACCGTCGTCTTCGTCAAAGATGAAGTGATAGCGTGTGTTTAGGGTTTGTTGGCGGATGAGGGCCGAGGCTTCGGGTCGAGTGTAGCCATTTTTGAGATATTGTTTCATTATATTTGAGTCTCTGGGGCGGGGTGTGTGGTATGTTTTGTTAGGGATATATGGGCCCGCGCACGGCATTTGGAAGAATATAAGATGTGAAACCTAATAAAGTCGGTTTTGATAATACAAGAGGTCTTTAAAAATTTCCCGTTTGGAAATGATTTGCCGTTGGTAACACCGGGGGTGTGGATACTTTTTTCGATCTCGATTAATTGATCGCTTGTAGGTATTCAGATGTATATTTTTGGTCAAAATCATCGGGAGGGGAGAAAGGAGGTTGGGGATGGGATCACGGTCAATATATAGGACGATTCCTGGGAGATCCACCATAAAGTCTACGGGGATTAGAATAGAATCTTCTTGTCTTTCAAGCTGAATACTCCAGTCAGCTAGTCAGATTCAATCCTGCAGCTGTTATCACCTCTAGCAAAGCTGACAATATCAGTTTTAAGAAATATTCCAGGCTTTGAAAATCGGCATGTATGCATTTACACCGAACCTTTTTCCTGCGGCAGAGCTATAGATGAGAGATGTTATGCATATAAACCCCGATTTCGAAGGGCATCGAAAACGCCGTGGCCGATAGGGTGGTTATCCTTCTTTGGGCAACTGAAGTCTTTTTTTTCTCTCAGCCCGAGGTACTTGAAAACTATTAAGGCTCATGTATTAATTCAAGGCTAGTTCTAATGTATGTATGTACAGATCTTTTGCGCTATAACCCATCTCTCTCACTTTTGCTGCAGGATTACATGAACGGCGTTGCACTTTAAGTTCGAAATGCACGTTAATGTGGGCTTGTGTTGAAGCCTTCGGTTGCAACATCTGCTTTCGACATGAAGATGCATCGATGGAGACTAGTTGCTATTGCATGCTATTGTTTATAATATTTTGATAACAGAAAGAAATGGTGGCACTTACTGTCCTGGGAAAGTTAATAGTAAAGATGTCGAGCTACCCGTTTCAATACAAGAACGGAGACGGTGACCAGATCTGGTCAGAAACGGAATTGATGGTATCAATCGACGTTATACTTAAGTACTTAAGTATATACTATAGTATATATTACTATTGATTCGCTTGTCTGTACTCTTGCAGCCAGAAGGTGTGTAAGCGCGTCCTCAGGCCCCAAAAAAACTCCCTCTCCCGACAGGGATATGGCAGTTCGGTGTATGCGATTAGCAGGTCCACTTAATCCACTTGGCCACCTTGTTGGATGGCGCGCATTCGGCCTCGGAGGTAAAGGGCTTGGGAGGTGCTCCAGCCGTATCGACGTAAGAATCGGAGGGCATCGGACTGCGGGTTGACGACGTCTGACCGCTGCAGCTGAGAACGCCGAGGGGTGAGAATGAGTTTGGCGGGAAGGTATGGTCCAGCACAGGGCATCTGAGATGAGATGAGATGAGATGAGATGTCCCTTTTAGGGTAGCGTCCTCGCTGAGGAATTTGTCCACCGTGCAATGATATTGATATCTAGACTTGAGAGGTTCAAAGATCCAATATCGATAATTGAGGTTCTAGATAAATAAATTACACTCATCCTGGCAGCTATTCGCTTCGGCTATTAGCTCCCCAAATCGATCCGTTTTAAATGGTCGTGAGACAAGCTTTATAGCAGTTCAAAGCTACCGGCCTCCCCGCTCCCTCCTTTCCCTCGCCGCCCAACGATGGCCGCCACCAACTCCACTCCGGAGTTTCAAACCTCTGGCGGCCGTCGCGTCTCCTCCACCGACGGCGAAGAAATGGATCTCGATGTCGCTTGGAACGACCATCTACCAGATATAGCCGTCCTTATCATCCAAAACGCAACAGGCTACAGAATGGTGCCATTGGCGGCAAAACCAGGGATCCGAGGAAACGCCGACTTTGCACCCTCGGAACTGGCGGATATCGAACCTTCGACATCTTTCCGCTTAGCCATCGTACCAAAAGTCCATAACGAGCGGATTAGTTATCTGATCGGACAGATGGGGTTTTTAGTAGTGGATAGAGATTTGCTGGTGGATTGCCCGACCGTTGGATTCGAGTGGACGCATTTTGACGATGGAGAGCAGGAGATGAATATGGAGGTTAACGACGATGCGTATGAGGGTACTTTTGAGAAAACAGAAGAAGATAATGTCCCGGTTTATACATTTACAATCAAAAAGCGTGAATGATGGGACCTAGCTATCTATTTTATTTGTAATTTATCCGTTAGGTTCGGTTCTGATTTTCACCCCGGTCTCGAGACTAATGCACACCTAATATATTATTTATGAATATATATGAATATACTGGGACCTCTTTTCTTTTCTACTTGTTTTCTAAAATCTAAAAAAATAATATTCATTTAATACAGAAATGATACGCTACATTCACATTCACACCAAGCAGTGCGAAATAAATCTTATAAAACACATGACAGAAATTAAGTAAATCGTCTCTACCGCTAAATAACACAAGTCCCGTACCTCAGGAACTCCTCATCTGAATTCAACCGATCCAAATCATCCTCCCTCAAACACAAAGCCACGGCTATCTCGCCGTCCGGTTTTCTAGGCATCAGATACATAAGACTCTCCACACCGGTAAACTGCGGCCGTCTCACCGCCTCCGGTTTTCCAATCCCAAACCCAAAATCCAACTCATAAGTATTCAACTTGGCCCACGAACTCAGCATGATATCTTTCGAGAGATCCAACGTGGCCGTGAGGTTGATACTACTCTTATCTGGTGTACGGTGTAGATATGTCGCATACGCTTTTGTTAGATTGCGAAGCTTGGAAGTCTTGGGGTCCAACGATGCCCTCAGGTTTGTTGCAACAGCTGCGAGTTCATGACTGATCAGGTGAATCGCAATCGAGTCGTGGAAGGACATGTTGGTCGCGTTACCAGGGTAAGTCTCTGGGATTTGCAAGTACGAACGTATGTTGACCGCGCGAGCCAATGTAACTCTATCCGAGGGCTTTAAGCGTGGCAGACGAGCTCGTACTACCGCCTGCCATACGAAAGCGGTCAGAGCATCGTCAGTGGAAATGTACCCGGACGCTAAAGAGTTGGACGCCTCGTCTTTAAGTCCTTTGAGATTCTGGCCTGAGAATAGATAATACGCCCAGATGAAATGTGGTGTCTTGGCCTTCCCATTCGCTGTGTGAGGGGGTGGCGGTGGAGGAGGCCCAGGTTGTGATGAGAACAGTTGGTGGTTGAGCTCGGTGCCCAGTTGGTGATCCTCCGGGAAGAGAGGGATGATGTTTTTGCGAGGAGCGTTTCCGATATCCAGTTCCTCGGGCGTGAATTCTTCATTGCGACACGCTTTCTGGAGGAGATTCATAAGCTCACCTTGGCCGACACCATCCATGGCAGCGTGGTGACCCAGAAGAGTAAAGATCAAACCACCGTCTATAAATGTCGCTTGGATCAAGCACACATTTAAAGGATCCGCGCTCGGGAGTATGAGTGTTTTCCGCGGTGCAACAACAGATTCATCTAGTAGTCTGAAGGGAAATCTAGCCTCCCGGAGCTTCTTCATCGTAGGCGCTGTCGTGTCGCCACGAAGATCTTTCACGACGAGCTTGGGTATGTCATCTAGATATTTGATCTTGTAAATCCCGGTGGTGGTGTGTTCGGCGTGCCCGTGATCATGAGACTTCTCATGATTGTGAGAGTGACTATGATCAGAGTTTCTGTGTTCCGGGTGTTCTTCGGGATGTTCGACTACAATCTGTCCAGCGATCCAAGGGAAACTGGTGGAAAGACGAACCAACCCGGCTTGGAGAGTCTCAACGATGCTAAGATACCAGTGCGGCGAGTTATCCGGCAGTGCGTAGATGAGACTGATTTGAGTGTACACGGGTGTTCCCTGTTGACCAAAGATATCCAGCTCAAAGTCATCCAGCACCGTAGCGGCGTCTGGGAGAGGAGTAGGAGCAACTGTTTGTAGCATTGCCATTAGTTAAGTAACAATGATGTCTTGGTTATATTTAATTAGTGAAGACAAATGTGAAGTCGGAGCTGCGTTGTTCGTAGAAAAATACAACGTCCTAAAGGTTTGAAAGCTCATACGCGTATCCGCCGTCGAAGTGTCGTGAACTACACCCCCCGCGGTCAATCGAAGCCGGGAGCGATGAAGATTTATCTTTCTAAAGCGTCAGCAGGTTTTCTTTTTTCGGTTTGGGTCATACAAGCTCTCGACTATCTCTTTAAGGAATGACATCAAGAATGATCATTCGCATTCCCCATGCAATGCATGCCTGTAACGTAACCGTTTGTTGTCGGAAAGCTGGGCCTGAATTGTCGGATGGGTTAACGAGTTCGGGCAAGGTCAGTCGTACTCGGGTCCCCTCCCAATCCCTTTTTTTGCTGTCGTCGAAACAAAGTTTCCGTTGCTCGTCTTCCAGAGGAACGAAATCGATCATATTAAGCGGTTCTCGGGCTGCCCGATCCCTCCTCTTAGCTAGCGCTGAGCCCAGCTGTTCGCTTTTTTAAATACATTCGACCAGGGTAGCTGGGGCTAAGATGGTTTCTCCACACGTAGACCCGACTTTTTTATGTTAAGACAATTCTAGAAGCCTTGAAAATGCCAAAATTGATTAAAATGACTGACAGATTTGTCTCGCGTGATGGCATGGAACGGGTGTCGATATCTCATCCCTGAAATCTTAAGATCTTCATGTGGAAAAAATTATTTTAAACGTCTGTTGCTGCGAGCTCTCAAATATGATAAAAATCATCAAGGGGGGTTTAAAGTTAAAGAGAGCAAGTAGAATACTACTAATATTTGCTTAAACATCAAGCCGATTATGTGACGGTCGCGTTCGCATACCTTGGCCGGAAATGGGCCTCAACTCTGAGTTATGCTATATCTCCACCATTGTCGGCAATTTGCTGTATATGACTATATATTAGATAGTATAAGGCTGGTGGGTAATTTAATGAACGAGCCATATAATAATACGATTATGTAATCTATTTGTTATGTACACAAGTCAAGAAACTAGCTAGTTGCGAGGCATACATATACTTCTCTTGAATTCATGAAGCGAGACTGTAGGGAGCTCTCAAATGTGGTCGTAGGGATGGTTGTTGGTGATATATTAGAGATCAGATCCTAGGATCCTCGTACTTACAAAGCATCTCGCATCCTTTAACCTTTGCAATTTAAATATGCCATCTTGAAATTGATTTTTAAGATCTTTAATCGTGGCAACGTACTGATATTTAGTCGTAGACTTTGATGAATTTATGCTTCAAAGCTGGACCCAAAATAATAGAATTCGACTTTCTCAAGACTAAAACCCCCATCCACTCGATCTAACACTCCACGTTTCCTTTTTCTCAGGTCATAGCTCCCAGCCTCGCTATTACTGATTCCCCAGGGCACAGTTTATCCAATCTGCGGGCGCACAAAAATTATCCGTCGAATGGCGCGGCGGGTGCCAAAAGAAACCGTGTTGTGCGACGCCAAATACCACACGGCCAGGATGACTCCAATGGCCCCTGCTGACTCAAAAATTCTGCCCCGGCCTGAAGCACCCGGCTAGCACATATAAAGCCGCCAGAATCCCCTGGACTTCCCCTTTAGAACCTCCACTTGTTCTCAATTCATCCTTCCACCATGTAGAAAAAATAAATAAATACAAGCTAGAAGAGATAAAGTAAATTTTCGCTACTCCCCCATATTGTAAAAAAAAAAATTTGCAATGGCGCCCCACGTTTCTCCTACAACCGCCCGTGATGCAACCGCAACTGCTGCTCGCACGACTACTTTATTATTATTAACCGTCCGCGAGACCACCTATTTAACCCTCACCACTACCCACTATCGATAAAAAGGAATTCCAATCCCTCGCCTTTTCGCGAAAATCGAGAAACGATGCCTCGGTGCAATAAATTACCCGTCTCCGAAATTCAGGCTAGCGTTAGCACGCTATGCCTCGAAGCCTTCAATCGCTACAAGAACGCCAAAGCGATAGGTCACCTCAGCGCGTCTGACCTGGAGAAACTCTACGAGGAGTTTCTGGCCCTCAGCAACCAGATGAACTTGTTAACGTTGCAAGTTTCCGGTCTCCGGTCCAAAACTCCTCCGAATCATGACGTACGAGCTCAGGCTCAAATCTGGCTGACATGATGATGCTGATGATGAGGAAGCGGGTGTCCCTACTTTTGTGAAATGAAAAAGGTAAATACAAAACTTCTAAATTCAGGTACGAAAGTTTGAGGATTCTAATTAGACTAAAAGTTTTTTTATAAAAACGTTAGAATACATTCATTCCTATCTATAAATCTCCCGATCGATCGTTATATATCTCTTCTATTTTCGAAAACCAAAATTCAACCACAACTCGTCCGATATTAGTTCGAGTCGGTATTGGCGTTTTGAGATGGGATCAATACAATAGATTTTGAGGCGATATATAGAGAAGCGGATTAGAGATCTGAAGATTATATTTCCTTATCCCTTTTTTTTCTTGTCTATTTGGGAACAGGTGTTTGGTGCAATATCATTCATTTGATACGTAGATCTGATCAATTAATTCAATTCTATTACTTTAGAAGTTTATGACGATAGTCTTAATAATTATTATTATCATTGTTGTATTGTGCAGTAGTATGGGTATGTTGTACAGGTTGTTATGATACAGTGTTTGTGATAGTACAAGATAAGAGGAGAACCCGATGATGTTCTCCTAGTCGAACAGTTCGTCATCCCGATAATCCTCCACTGTAGCCCTTAACAACCTCTTCTCATTATTATTAATTCCATGCCTTCTGTCTCCGTAATTGATATAGAAAGACATGGATGCCAGCTCCGGACTTCGAATCTTAGAATCAAAAATCTCGCACTCCTCGCTCGAGACGCTATAAATTGAGGGACTTTCGTCATCGCTTGACTCTGTCTCTGTCGAGTTGGTGTCAACGGTATACTGATCCTCGCCGTTGTAAAACTCGTTCCATTCATATTCATCGCTGTAGATGCCATTACCAGATTCAGTGGCCGTGTGGAAACTCTCATTGCTAGCGTTCTCCCGAACCGAAGCGTAAATACTTTCAGAGGAACTATTGGGAGCCATGTACACGCGCCAGTTCCTGTATGGCTTTTTTCTCATGAACTCTTCAATCTCGCGGAGAGATTGTTGGATTTCGTCGGGTGTCATGTAATTTGTTGCTGACCTCGAGGAGGATCCGGACACGGTGTAAGATCTTGAGCGTTCGGTTGTGGGGTGTCTGCTCTGATTGGACGAGAGGGAGGTGGATGTACTGCTGCGGCTTCGACGAAAGAGACGTTGGAACCACCGCATGCTGCGGATGCAACGTGGGAAGAGGTAATATAATAGAATGGTCTTCATCTTGGTTTTTTTTTTTTTTTTCCCTTTGGAATAAAATAAATGAAATTGGTTTGTTTTCTGTTTCTTTGAAGATGAGAGGGGAATGAATATTGATCAATTGATCGATGTCGTAGTAATTGTAACTTAGGTTGCAATTGCAAGGTCGGATCGTGGGTCTTTTTGTAATAATTACTTAAGTAATTGATACATATATATATTGTGGGCGCGGGGTATCGTGCAATGACGCTAGTTAGCAGCTAGCGCAATGCAATGGTCTTTATAATATATCAAAAAAAAAGGGTATCAGAAAAATAAGATTTTAGCTGTACAGCTGAAAAAAAAAATTTAGTCTGGCCTTGTGATGTAACTAACGGCTGTTCAAGCCCGTTGTCTCATACGTATACGTATATCCAATCGTGTGTGGAGGTTTTTACTTGGTACTAGTTGTACATGTGAGTTGGCCGTGCATGAAGAAGAGAAAGTTGTAACTTGAAGCTGGCGCTGGCTGGCCTGGCTGGCTTTTTATACGGCATTCCTCAATGACTCCCTCTGCAATTTTATTTTATTTCCAATTGATATGCAAACTCTAAGGAGTGAATCAAGAATTTTAATCTTAATTTGCATTGTCATCTTCCTATTAAGTATTTTTTGACGATCTCGAAATTGTAAATGATAGGCCATGTTACAGCAGAACATTTAGATCCTCGATGAGCCGCATTGTTGTATTTTAGGTTCGAGTTGTGTTGTCCGCGTCTCACAAACCTTGTGAGCCTTCGAAACCTTATTTTGTTTTTAACTTCGAGACCAGGCGGACAGAAGGGCAGAGAAGTCGAAAGAACAATGACTGTATCGTGAAAGAATCGATACGATTATGGCTTTGGAGCTTGTCATGTACTTTACTCGAAATGGCCGTCAACGAATTGTAAAGGACGAACTCCTCCTAATAATGTTCTGCTTACAACGTCTTCTTTCAGGTTCATAAGGCGAGGCCAGATTTAACACAATAATATATATAAATTAAGTGTAACTATTCTTACAATGTGCTGGAAATATACGGGATATCTCGATATGTACAACTGTATTATACCTACGCCTTCTATACTATCTCGCCGTACCCGCAATGAGCGACACCTCCCCGCTCTCCTCACCATAATCACCCTTCCCATCCTGTTTCCCCTTCTCCCTAGGGTCATAAAAGTCATAACCTTCCTCCAAACCTTCCTCCTCCTCCTCATCAACAGTTTTCTTCCCAGAAACCCAGCTCCAAACCCCCTCCCACAGTCCCTTCTTATGCGCCATCGCGAGCAACAACAGGGCCGGTAAATGCCAAACGCTCGCCCAAAACAGCCTCTTACCGGTACCATACTCCCCGACATTCCTCCAAAACCTCACCGCCTCATACGTCAGCCATCCGTTCACGATACTGCTATCCACCGCGAACCCCCAATCCGTAACCCCACAATAACTCAACCCCACGCACACGGGGAAACACGCAATGCTATACCTCACCGCCACCCGTCCGTTCATCGCCGGGTTCACCGATGCGAGCATCTTATACCCCGCAGCGGCATACTCGTGTCTGATCCCGTGACTCAAACTGTTGAAATGGGGAAACTGCCAGCAATACAACAACGCCGCCACCAACCAGCCTCCGGGATGCGATAGAACTTCGTATATGTTATCCGTAGTCGAGAACTCCCCCGCGGCTGCAGCCCACCCCATCAGCGGCGGTATAGCACCAACGATCGCTCCGATCCAGGTGTTGATTACGTGTTTCTGTTTCATGGGTGTGTAAATCCCCGCGTAAAGTACTATATTGGCCAAACCGAGGCCGGCAACGGTAGGGTTGGTACCGTAGAGGAGGCAAGTCACGCCGGATACGCCGGCGAAGATGGCGAAGAGCAGGGCGTTGCGGGGGTGTATGGTCCCTCGAACGAGCGGGCGATTGCGGGTGCGGGTCATTTTTGCGTCCAGATGGGGTTCGGCGAGCATGTTGAGGGTGTTTGCGGAGGCAGAGCAGAGGGACGTGCCGATTGTAAGGAAGAGGAGGGTCATGGCGCTCAATGTAGTGCTCGGAGTGATGTCGGACGATGTGATTAGGCTTGATGCAGGATAAAGCGAGTAAGATGCCATCGAGGTGAGAACCACGAGGAAGGTGAGGTGCGGTTTTGAGAGGGTCATGTAGGCTTTGAAGGCCCGTCGCAAGGCAGTACGACGAGATATAGATTTCCCCAATGCATCGACAGGTGTTTGAGATCCTGTTGGCCCTGATGATATAGTTGTAGTCGATTGATTTCGTCCAGTCGGCCGGGGAAGCTTCAGTCGTCGGAGTACAGCGGACAGATTTCCACTCGGATTCCCAGCCAGAGCTTCATTGGTAAGGAAGTAACAGCGATCGCTTGTAAGACTACTTCTGGTCCCGCCAATTCCGATGGAGGGGCCACTCGAAGTAGAGACAGGTCTCCCTGGTGCAATTGACTGGATGGGACGGGTGACGCGGGACCGTTGGATGGCGATACCGAAGCGGTTGGCAGTCGCCCGATGGCTCAGCCCGCGAAAGAGACCGTGGACGACAAGGCCCGACGGCTTGGACGCAAGGAAAGGAATTGACATTGTTCGAATATCCGATATGGCGGCCTACATGCTGTTGAGGTTGACGGTGCGGAGGACGAAGAGTGGTTGGTTGGTTGGACGGTGGTGGGGGTGAAGTGGGTGGAAGTCCAATCCGACGGGCTGCGTTGTAATGAGGTCGTCCGGCTTGGCAGCCAATGGGAACCGAACCAGTCAACATTATTCTCAATTCCGTTGTAAATTGTATTGTAAATTGTATTCCAATTGTAATTTCTTGAATAGATCCATCGAATATGTGTATAGAATATAAAATAGTAAAAGATGAGGCAATCACCAAAACGACGACGCTTGCAAATGAAAAAAAGAGTCCGAGGAAACCAGGCCGATTTTGGTAAGAAAGGGGAGGAATTCGAGCGCAGGAGTTATAAGAGGAGTTAGCTACTATCCGGATGGAAGAATTAAAGCGCATCATAAGGTGACTAAGAAACAAATAGACATGAGGAAGGATATAGCAAAATAACAGAAGAAAGGCGTCGAAAGTCCCTCCTCTATCTCTCGTGGTCAAGTGAGCCTCCCCCTCCCGCCCTGACTCGATCGAGGCCTTCCGAGCAAATAATATCCTTCGAGGGGAAAAGGACAAGAAAATAACAAGAAAAAAAATACACACAAAGGCTTAGAAAAGACACGAAGGACCTCAACCCAATATAAAAACACCTTAGACCACCTTGGACGTCCTTCTCTTGCGTGCGATTCAGCTAAGTCCTTAGCCTGTGGGACCCAAAGAGCTGCTGGCGACTGTTCTTCAATCGCCCACCCCCTGCGAACATTCTATTAGTCGAGTTCAACTAGAACTTGACTCCGTAGACTCCTTTACCGCCACAGCATCCTATCCATTCACCTGCATTCTTTCCAGGCTCACCACCCATCAGCGCCATCCCGTTGCCCAGACTCGGTGCCCAGCTCAGATTGTTAACCTCGTACTCGCTTCTCCAATGCGCCACGGGACTCCTCCAAGATGGTTCCTGATTATGGTTGAGTCGCTCGTCTCGAGACGGGCGATGTGCGTTATTCAGAGATGCGTCGTTCATCATGTCCCAAATTAACACAAGTGAATCGTCCGTGCCACCAGCAATCATCCCACGTCGGTAAGGACACCAATCGATACAGTTTATACTTCCACCAGCTCCACGCAATTCCACCAACGCTTGACCGGGCTGCCGCACGTCAAGAATACGGACAACGTTGGATTGGTCGGCAAAGGTCGCGAGAAGATGACTCTCGTGAGGGGAAGCTGTTTCAAAAGGATTGGTTTAGCGTACAATTCCATCAAGCAAGTTAGAAAAGTATTTTCTCAAGAGCTCACCAGCTAATTTCAATAACGGCGGTGGGCCTTGAAGGGTGCTGCCGACACCCCCAGTTCCTCCTATCGGATTCACACCACCAGGGCTGGGCGCAGTCGCTCCATCTGCCTTCACACTAGGCTCATATATGATGGTACTGTGGTCCAGACTTCTTAAATCAAACATTCGAACGCTTCCGTCAGCTCCACAGCTAGCAAACACATCCACCGATCCGCTCATGAATCGTACGTCGAAAACCTCTTTATCATGTGCTATTAACTGAGTCTTTGCGGTCAAAGTCGGTATATCCCAGATTGTACAAGTGGTATCTATCGAGCTGGTGATGATGAGGGATGGGCTGATTGGATTCCAGTCAAGACTGGTGAGTGGAGCGGTAAAATCAGTGCTTTTCGAGTTGGATAGGAGGGCTAGCTGGGATAGCTTTTTGGTCGGAAGGTCTGTACTAGATTGATTCGGTCGTGAGGTAATCGAGCTTGTGGGTGTCGATATAGCAGCCGGTGCAGCATTGGGAAGAGACCACAGCCGTAAGTGATCACCGGCTGTCGCGATAAGGTCGGTGAGCGGTTTTGATTGTGTTGGTGGTTCCCATAAGATTCTTGTTATCGGGTAGGTCAAAGTTGCTTCCGCGAACTTTGTGATTTCTAAGGTTGATTCTCCACGCGGATGAGAGTCTGTGTTTATTACTTTGGGAGCAGTGTTGAGGATAGAGATCTAGCGAAACCGTGTCAGTAAGAATCTAAAGCTCTTTCTTTCGAGAGACAAGAGTACGGAATCATACATAATTATGCCCGTCTTCGCTATAGCTACCTAGAGCGATTCTGCCGACACCATTCTGGCCGGCATATCCACTCGCACCGGGACTTCCATAAATCGGCCACTTACACCAGTCGATAGCGTAGCTAGGCCACTGTGTAAAGTAGTGACTACCCCTCGGTGCCTCCTTTGGTGGTGTCTCAGTGATCGGTCCTTGTCGCGATTGCACATCCAGTGTGAATCCACCCGTCATGGCAATATCCTGTTGGCCCATGCTACCGCCACCTAGTGCATATTTACGATAGTTTGAGGATTGTGTAGGGTCTTGAGGTAAATTTGATGTGGAGGAGGATTGTTGCATGTGAGTGATGGGGAGGTATTTGGTATTGGCGTCGCCGTATAGGGCATTGGCATCCGGTTCTCCCGGAGGTGGGTGCGCAGAAGCGAGAGTGTTCGACCTCGACAGGTTAGCGCTTGTGGTATGCGACCTCGAAGCTCCACCTGGATATGCTTGATATCCTTGCGGAGGGGGTTGCTGCTGCTGCTGCTGCTGCTGCTGCTGCTGCATCGGTGGGCCTGGAGGGGGAGGACCAGGCTGGTGGATATGGATCGGCGACGAATATTCACCATATTGCGGTTGAGGAGGTGGCCTTTGGGAATGCTGCTGGGGTTGTGGAGGTGGTGGTGCGGCATGGCTTTCGTGCGTCCGGAAGGAATTTTGTCTCTGAAACTCAGCTGCGTCGGTGTAGGTCTGGCCAGACATAGCAGAGCCTGGCATAGGAAGGGGGCTGTTGGACGGATAGTAGCTCCCATAGCCACCAGGATTTGGCTGCGAATTTTGATGGTAAGACATTGAGGGCTGGCCGCCCGAGATGGCGGACGGAGGTTGAGGCGGGGAAGTGGGGTGTTGGAGGTGATGAAGCGGCGCCTGGTGCTGGTGATGTGGTGGAGAAGCGATGCTTAGTCCCGCGGGACTAGGACGGTAGTTGGAGGGTTTGCCGATGGAAGAGAGGGTCTGAGCTGCCTGGAGAAGAGCTCCTGCGGTGTGAAGCTGCTGCTCGGGTCCCTGCGAGGAGGAGCCGTCTTGTTCTTGTCTGGAGTGAGAACGATGGTGACCGAACGACGGCATCTAGCGAGCAGCAGCGGGGTGAGTTGAATATTATGACGGTGAATAAGAAGGGTATTCCTCCGAATGCGACGGGAGCACCAGAGCTCAGATAACCGTCAATGCGATCAGGCAATACTTGAAGCTGCAACGAGGTTGTGATGATGGTGGTAATGTCGCCGTCCAGTCTTGCCGTCAGTCGTCTTTTGTCATCGTCGTCGTTGGAAGGAAAGAAGAGGACGATGTTTTGACGGCTGTTGTTTCTTTGAGCTTTCGGTCGAACGTTGTCAACAACACATTTTTTCACCAGCCAATTATAACTTCACAAGAGCGTCTACACACACGATATCGATGTACTACACACACTGTATGTACGTACATTAAAATTGTCGAGAAAGGTGGATGAAAGTTCATTAATTTCGTTCCATTTAGTCGTTATGATACTACCTGCTACTACAGCTTGAAAGAATAGATGAAGCGAAAATTAAAAAAAAAAAAAAAAAACAAGAGCAATGGTGATATCATTATAGGACAGGCATCAATGTAAATTGCTAACAACAACGCGAACGTAAAGGGAAACATGACCGCCAGTGCCATATATTCCACAGCACAATCCTCCTCCTCATTTCCAACACCTCCGTATTAATAATAACAATGTCCGACTCCAAGCAAATCGATACAAAGGAAAAAGGGGTTTCGTGTGGAATCTTCAAATAAGTGGGTATTCATTTTTTGATAAACCTCTACAAAATTGATGGAAGTGGGGCTTCATTTACTTCGAACCGCTCAGTACTTGGTTCTGTATGGGCCGCTATAAATAGTCAAACAAAGGCAAAAAAGGAGGGAAGATATTAGCTTCTATCTTTGCATCTTCAAGATTGGAAGAAAAGTATTAAAAATTATGAAAAAAAAAAAAAAAAAAAAAAAAACATAAGTATGAGAAATAAAGTAGTCGAGCACCGGCTTTTCATGAATTGATCAGCCCCATCTCTTGTGGAGATGGCACCAAAAGCTTCATATGAAAACACTCTTTCTTTCTTTTTCATTCAATTTTTTTAATTTTTATTTTTCTTTGAGAAATTTTATTTAGACATAACCATGTCTGCGGTGACGACGATGAGTGGAGTAGGTGCTGGTGCTGCCGCTCCTACGTCCTCCGGTATATTCTTTATGAACATGTCTGGTATCGTACCTGTAGTGGCGGTAGAGGGTCCAACTAAGCAAGCAGGTGATGAAGAACAAAACACAGTCGATGATGGCGAGAATCTAAAATCCCGTCGTATTATATTAGCAATCACGTTCAAGACATCCACAAAAGAAGTGAAAAGAAAGGGAATTAAAAAAAAAAAAAAAACATACCCAGCTGGCTTTATACATAGCACAAGACTTTTTAACGTGAGCACCAAAGTGATCACCGCCAGAGTAATCATTATCGCCAATCTGAATACCAACCGGAACGCTAACTCTGGAGCAGTTTTGATCTGAGATTCCGCGGTTGAGATAGATACCAGCGATCCAAGCACCGACAAAGCAAATATCAACAATAGCGATGAAGGGACCAGACATGCTACGATATCTGTGGAATTGGAAGAGCGTGAGCAATGCCCAGGCGCAGGCGAGGATGGAAACGATAAAGAGCGTGAGAAGGTCGTCGGGTACATCCTGGTTGTTACCAACGTAAGGATGCACGAACCAAGCCAGCATGCCAATTATTGGGAGGGCGACGATGATTTCGAGAACCCGAACGCCGGTGAAAAGAATGGACGACAACATTTTGATTGATTGGTTTTATGTTGTGTAGATGTTTCAATTCACACAAAAGGGGAGGCTAGCTGTAGCTATAGCTAGCGGATTTGTCTGTTTGCTTGGAGAGAGACGATTGCAGCTTTGAATCGATAACGATATCAACGGAACGAAAAACAAGAGGAATGATCGATGATAAGATGGTTGGTCTCTAGGAGAGGCTTGTGCATTTATATACGATTAAGCCTGCGGCCGGTCTCGATCTTCAGACGCCTTCTCCAAGATCAAATGTGGAAGTCAAAAAAAGGCAGCCAAAAAAAAAAAAAAAACCTGCCACTCGAAATTCACCTTGCATCAACTGAATTTTTTTTCCTTCTCTACCTATGGCTTGTGAGGTGAATAGCCATCGATTCTCGATATCGTATTGGCGGTCGCGTAAACATGACGCCGTTGCGCAGCTTGGACTCTCTTTGCATGACATAGTTTAAGAGCTGGGCTCGGTATAGCCAAGCAAAAAGAATAGTATATATGACGTAACGTTTTGCTATCATAAACTATCAAAAAGCATTCGAGTTATTGCGGAGAGAAGACCACCAAGCATCGAGCAAAGAAGAAAAAAAAATAAAAAAAATAAAAAAATAAGGAAGGGATGGGTCCTATGACATGCTTGGGGAGGGAAGGTTTCGCGAATCAACATAAACGCCCAAGCGACGATTATGTCAAACGTACGGGAAAATTGGAGGCAAGGTCCCAGATACTTAGTCGTTCGAATGAGGTCCGAGATGCGTCGGGTCTCCGATACCAGGGCCGTTAATGCAGGGAAAAGGCAGAGCCCATAAATTTCATATATAAATTCATATGGATTTGCGCATGTACATATTGAAGAAATACCATTTTCCCTGGTGGCTTTTTTGTTGTTGATGTCGTCGAAACGTGTGGCCGCGCGAACATCGACGTCATACCAAACGAAGGTTGTGGCAAGGGTGTCCCTGTCACTCGCACACGACCCTCGAGCCCTCCAACACGTACCAGATCCCCCAAAAGCAGGTTTTTAAGGCTTGCTCTTGAGTTGATTCGATTTCTATGGGATTGATACTGGGGAAAACTCTAGAAATTGCCATGCTACGAAGCGTGAGAAGAAGCTCATGCTCAAAAATAGGAATTCTAAAATACCATGTGGCGCATCATCTAGTTCTGCGTTTGGTGGTTCACATGTACATGTTGTTCAGACCACGGAAATTCACCAGAACAGAATCCGGGCGGACAATAATATCAAAAGGCTATCGACACAACCAACTGAACATTAAGCGAAACAGATTCTCAAACATTAGGTCATAATAAATATCGATTCCTGATCTCAAAGTACGCGTACGTCACACAAACCCCCAGCCAATGAAACCCTGAATGATATGCATAACTGCGAAGCCACACGGATCGAGTCCTACTACTGAAAATCGATAGATCCCAGTGTGTGTAAACTCAAATGGGTGTGTCTTGGGGTCTTGAAGGCAAACCGATCTTCTATCTTTTGATGGAAGCCGTTAAAAAAAAAAAAACGTTTTAGCCAAGGAGGGTAACAAAGATCAAATTCGGATAACTCGGTTGCTACAAAAGACCCATTAAGAAGCGCTCGAAGCATGATAGTACTTATTTCTTCCGTACAAAAAAAGCTCGAGTTACCACAATTCTAAAAGGACTAAATGTAGGTGAAACTGGAAATTAACAACATCTGTGACTGTGGGTGACTTGGATGGCAATCAAATTTTGTGATTGAGAATCGATAATGGGAATTCTGCTCAATTCTACCGTAGCTACCTATACATGAGGAGCTATTTTATACGTTCTGCAACCTTAATATGTCATTTGCTTTGGATAGAAACCGTTTAAAAAAAAACCTTTTCTGATGTTTTAACAGTACATGGACAGTAAAGCGAAGACTCTATCAACTGCTGCAACGTACAAATGTTGGATTCTTGGAGCTGTCTTATTATTACATTTTCTATATTAATCCTACTCCAACTAAGATTCTACTAGATCTCGAAATCTTCTCTAGTAGCGAACACCCACATATCACTCTAATGAGAAAGATAGTAGAATTCTAGAAGCTTGAGTTTAATTCATAATCAAGATATCCTACTATTATTCTAAGGGAACTTGTAGATATAGAAATTTCCCTTATCTTAATAGTCAAATATAACATACAACGCAATAATCACATGAGATTGGTAAAGGCTATCATACAAGCAGTGTGCCAGTTCTTCGGCCTACTGAATAATCTTGTCATAAAAGTTCTTGAAGGGTTGTGCGCCCTTTGTAGTTGTGTGCAGGAGGGCAGCCTTGTGGCAATCGAGCAATGCTGTGGTCGGGGTGGCTTTCACAGAATGGACTGTAAAGTCCTTCTTCTGCGCAGTCTTGGCTGGATCCCAGGTCAAGTTGAAGTCAAAGCGGGCGAGGATGTGATATTTGTTATCGGCATTCTTCTTCACGAGGTAATCCGAAAAATAGGCGCGGGCGATCCCATCGTGATCCTGCGAATCCAGCCAGACCTTCATGTTTACCGTGTCGTCTGGGAGATCTATGTACATATCTCTTATAGTCTTGTTCTGCGCTACGGTTACACCAGCTGTGGAAGTCGGAAAGTCCAGGATAGCGCTGACTTTCTTATCCGCACTCATGACGGATTCGTAGGTTTCGCGGAAGAAGGCTTTGGTAGCACCACAGTCTACCTTCCAGCAGGTATTCCAATTAGCAGGCTGTGGGCCGGTTGCCAGGGAAAAATCCGCGATCTCATTCGCCGAGTTCACCAACTGATAGGCGACTGTTATATTCTGGAATATTAGGTTACCCGTTTTGGGGACGTTGTCGACAACAAGTTGGCGGGTGATGAATTGGAGCCACTCGAAGCTCTGAGACTCTGTGTCGTGCTTGAAAACAAGAGCGAAGCCTTCGTACTTGTTAGCACCCTGCGCCACCTTACTGACCAAGGCAGCGTTGCCAGTGCCATCGATGCCAGTTAGTCGGGCATGAACGATATTTTCAGCTGGCGGAGGGTTTGCAACTGCTTGCGTGGCCAACTCCGCAAGCTTGTCACCAAATTCTGCCGTGAGGTCCGTAGGCATGGTTATTCTCTAATTCGTTTTCGTCGAGAATGGTGCAGTTTGCGTGCACAACTTAGTTAAGAAGAAGACAAACGATCAACTAGATTTTGAATACCAGAGCTCTATAAACGGGTGTCCTGGCTAAGCATAAGAATATGAACTTGAATTGTGAGATGAATGGATTTTATTTATAGACTGTGCGATACAATTGATAACAGCGGGCGGTAGCTCCCGTTCCGTCGTAACAGTATCCGCTACACGTGCTTTCAAGTCGGGTATTAGTTCGTGGAGCATGCCTAGAATAATCTCAAATGATTTTTGGAATCAATTTTTGCGGGGAGTAACTGGGTGGGTGGGCATATGATACATACATACGCAGCATCTCACACAGCTTTTGCAAATCTGCAGTCATCATATATCTCCACGATTCAGCTCCACAAGTTTTCTTTGAGAGACGCGTCATCAATGCTGACATGCGCATATGCTACCCTAAATCTTGAGAGTCTCCTTCAGCTTGGTGAGACTGTGATAGCTAGCCGAAAGCCTGCAGATTCGAGTAATATCACATTCCTTCTCAATTCATGATATACAGATCAACCACCTTAATTGCAGACATCCCGTTCCCCACCCCGCAGCTGGCCAGGATGTATGGTATACTTTAGTAAAAAAAGTCAACCGGTAGCTCAAATTCTTCTCTTGTAAGAGAGTCAGGCTAGACGCTTTATGGATAAAGCTAAACTGCAGGCCCCACGGCTATTCTGTAGCTGGCCGAAGGCACCTAGATGTAAATATAAAATATTAAATGCGGCTGTTGGTCGTCGGTGGCGCTCCTAGCTGCTTAGCTTCGCAACCCAAAAGTCTAGCTACCATCGATGTTAACGTGTTAACGTTCAGCCCTGCGACAGGAAAAGTTAGCAAACATCCTCCCTCTGGAAGAATCCTTTAAATGTCAGCAGAAGGTAGGAGGTTGGTGTTGATTACTTTACTTACATTGTATCGGTCTCGAAGCTACTATATACGTACTTAAGTATATAATACTATAGCCATATATATAGCTATATAGTAGTGCACTATAGTGCTCAACGCTGCGCAAAGCGTACGCAACACGGAGCGAAAACACCACGGTTAGCGATCGTGATTCGATTCAGGATCATCCTGGCTTAGCTTAGCCTGGCACCATGGCCATGCAAACATGCACATGTCGTGTTCCACCACAGGTGCACGGTCCCACCAAATGTCTGCTTACTATAGCTACAACCATAAGATATTATCTCGATGATATATATATTTTAGAGATATATCATAATACTGGCAACAAATTTAATGAAATAGGAAAAGTTGAAATTTTGAATGTTTAGTTGAATATCGCAATATATTGCATATATTGAATGGTCTAAGTATCTACGTGGCTCTTTTTGAAGAACGAAATGACATATCAAAAATTTGCAAAACCCCAGCATGCATGCAGTCTATATATATAGAAATTTCCAAAAACCTATGCAAGAGAGAAGCCTGCATACATATACAAAAACAAATAGATATCATAAAGTTCGTGACTTCGTTAACTCGTAATTTAAAAAATTCACACAAGAATGAAATTTCGAAAAAGCACCAAGAGCGATACGGATGCATATCACTAAGGATGTCTCGTACTAGTTGTTGCCGGTATTTCCGGCATTAGCAGCATTGCTCTTCTTACCAGCTGCAATCTTAGAATTCAACTTGGCCTTCTGGGCAGCCGGAATAGCAGCCAATTGCTTCTTAGCAGCAGCGACGAGGGCTGGAGGAGTATCTTCGCCGCCAAACGCAACTTTGAGAGCTTCTTCATCATCAGCAGTGGCACGCTTAGCTTTCATCGCCTCTTCGTATTCAACCTTGACGAGTTCTTCCTCACGAGCCTCGGCCTCCCGCTTGGCGAGTTCTTCTTTCGCGGTATCGAGTTCTCGCTTGGCGAGTTCTTCCTCCTCAGAAGGTTGAGCGTCACGAGCCATAAATCTGAGAAGTTTGCGTTTGTAACCTTCAGCGCTAGGATCGACGGTAGGGTTGATGCTGGGGTTGGCGTCGTCATCTGTGGTGCTTGTGGCGTTCTGGGCGATGGCTGATGCTTGAGCTGGACTGATCTCGTAAGAATCGGCTTGAGGGGTATCACCAATGTTATCTCCCGTGGGGGCTGGTGGAGGAGGTGGCGGCTCGGTTTTCGTGATTAGTTGGAAGGGAACACAGCCACCAAAGGGCCCGTTGAGAGCGTAGTTTTCGCATCGCATCATGCAAATGTTATTCAGACCACCGTAACTTCCAGTGCACTCGAGGTTGGCTGGGATGTCGACCGTGAAGGGGAAATCTTGGAGAGTCCCAGCGACACGGTTGGAGTAGGATTTTGCGGTCCCGGGGACGTTGTTGGAGCCTTTGGGTTGGATCCAACCCTTGTTCCAATTGTTCGGCTCACCATTGGAACTGATCTTGCATTTATATGGACCAGCGCCGTCGCCGTTGAGCTGGTGGACCATCATTCTGATCCAACCGCCGGGGGAAACTTTGATGATACGGTTAGTTTTGGCGTATGTTGTCGTGATGCCCTTCCAATCAATCATCTTTTTGGCTGGCATCTGATAGTACCAATAGTTCTTTTGAGCAGCGGTAGCTTTAGCATACTGCTTCTTTGTAGACGCCGTAGTTGAGTAGTAGGTATTTTGGTCCTAGTATATCATTCAAGATTAGTTATTTCTCTACATCTTAGTAGATTTATCTCTTTACAGATTAAAATATATATAAGCTTACCCAGATGTTGGCACCGCATCCGTTAGCCCAGTAGGTTCGGGGCTTCTTCCACCATTTACTCCATTTTGTAGCGGGAACAATGGGGTTCTTAAAGACAGCGACATCTCGCTGGAATGGGAGTTGCGTGGTACCGGTACGAGGGGTGGACGTGTGTATACCAAGAATGTAGCTGCTGACCTTGATATCAGCGTCTCCGATGATATTGTAAGGAACAGCATGACCGGTGATCTCTGGCGTCAAAGCCAGGATGACAACGACAGCAGTGGTTTTAAGATGCATCTTTTCAATTGAACTCAAAGGAATGTATGTGATATGAATATATCAAGTAGATGGCGTCGGGCCAAAGATCTTTAAAGAAAGATAGGTGAAGACCTAGGATGAGTCTAATGAAGGACTCAACTGAAAAGAATGACTTGAGTAAAAGAGGGACTGCTGCTGTTTACAGCGGCTGATGGTGAAGAAAGGAGAAAAAGCGCATTACAAAGTTCTGGTAGACCAGTTTATATATACATTAATGTCTGCTTATTTCGGTGTATCGATAGGCTGATATTGTGCCTCCACTGCAAGCTAAGATAACCAAGGCTCGGATATTGGATACTTTGGACACTCAAAACCATGGAGAGCTCGCATGAAATCAAGGATATCATTATCGAGGTCAAGCATTGAGAAGCGAACAAACTCTTGGCGAATGAGGAGAAACGGAGGACCCATACTTGCAACTGTGGGGCTATCCCTAGTGAACCTTTTTCTTGCTGACCGATTTCGGTTTCCAAATTTCCAAACTGGTGAGCTGGATAGGTATCGTAGCACTCATTCCAGCTAATGCAAGCGCCTCACATGGAGAAGTGGGTCAGCGTGTGAAAAGGCTGCCGTCGGAATGATGATCTGGCTGAAAAGCCCCAAGCTATGATAGCGTTGATATCATGATGCAGGGAGTGTTTGTGAATATGGACTTAATTCGATTCGAGTTGACCGCCAGAAGAAATTCGAATCTGTTCTCAATAGATACTCGAGATAGCATCAAGAGCGGTACTGTTTCGCAAGCTATCGGACGACTGATTTACTGCAGCCAGCCGCGCCAAGGCGCATATCATCTATCGTTTGAGGAACGTAGCATGTAGCCGAATGCTTGTTCTTCCGCATCCGCATCAGCCTGCTCTCTGCGCATCTTAGCTTTGCCTGATCAAGCATTTTGCCTGGCCGAGTTAACTAGTTTCACCGAAATACTGGGTCTCAGACCAGGCGGGTACACGGCAGTCTGCTGGTCGCTGACTTCTTAGCATGCAGCCTGTATACGTAGTGCTGGTAACGTAGTGCGTTGTGGAGGGTTGCATTTTATCTCCTGCAGCCTGCTGGAGTTGCCAAGCTTGGGTGCTGCACGCGGCTTGGGACAGAGTATGGCGGGGCTGCAGATATCTAGATCCAGACGCCGTTGTATCAACGTCACTATCCTCCATTTTAAAACCGGACAGGTATGGTGGTTCCGAACGCGATGCGACCCTTGTGGCTCCAATGCAACATTCAAGGGCTACGACTGGTCAACTCGGAACCTGAACATGGAAAGCGGAATCGACTTACCAAAAACAACTCCATCGGCCCCAATATGCGTCTGAATGCAGGTTAGCTGAGGACAAGCTTCGACTTGTCATAAGGTGGATCTCGCGAAACATTTATAGTCCGATTCGTATATTCATACAACTCCACGTTGCCGGGTCGTTCGAACGTTCGGCACTACGGCCAAGGCGCAAGGAACAGCCCTACGCCATGGCATCAAGGCTTCGATAGGATCTGGAGCACGCAAGCCTTCGTCGACATGCCTATTTTAAAAAGACACCAGTGCACCGAATTCCTAGCCTCTAGTTAGTTACCGAACTCCCGTATTCATACATCCCATTTCTACTTTGTTAAATTATTTCCCCCTATCCTATACACGTGCACATCGGTCGAAGCCTGAGATATGGTCTCTCGATATTGCATATATGTTGGTTTCCGGAGCGTTGACGCGCTGAAATTACATATTACCCTGATCTTTTTTGGTATTTCCCATGCCTTTTGAATATATTCGAATAGCGGGTGTATATATGTATCAAATGCAAATGATCTTGATAATATAGTATAGTAGTGATCTATCATGACATCGTCTTGGAACCTTGCTGGTGTATATACTAGGCTTATAATCAATCAATTAATCAGGCATACGTAAACGTAAGATGGCAAACGTAGCAAACAGCAAAGCATTTTCTTTTCGGGACCTTCGCGTGGACCTTCGCGTTGAGCTTCTCGTTTTCGAGACAAATTCGGGACAACCAACCCAAACGACACGCAACGTGAACTTTCTAATATACACTGGATATGGTCAAGCTTTTTCTAATAATGCTTGTGTACAAGAAAATTCGTCCTAGTTCCTTTTTTTTTTTTTTTTTTTTTTCGGAAGGATTATGGAAAGGAGACTATAGGCCCTGCATTTAACAACCCCGTTTATATCGTTTAACAACCCTGTCGAAAAAGTACAATTTCCCGATCTGAACGAGATGAGCAAATACAACGTCTACAACACATACGGGCATTTGAGTGACCTCGCATCTGCATATACAAAGAGGTCACGTTTCATGCAATAGACTGACAAATATACCCTGGCCTTCTCTTTCAATCGTTTCAGTTTACCTCAAAAGAGGGTATCCTGTCTTTCTCTCTTCCATATCTTTGAGAGATTGCCTTCATTCTCCCCTGGCAGGCTTATCAATGGTCTCAGCCTTGTTGTGCACACATGTGGGCCAGACTCGATACGATAGTGTCTTTACCTCCGCCTCCAATGTCACAAGTCCCACTCAAGGAAATACATCATCTTCGATTAATCATACATATCTCGGACCTTGTGAGATGAACAAGAAGCCTTTCCTTTCCCTTCCTTTCCTTTCCTTTTGTTTGGAAGTAAATTTAGAAAAATCCTTGAAGCAGAATGACTATTCTTGATCAAAAGCCCAGTTTGCCATAAAGAGACATAGACAATTAAAAGATGTCCAGATAAGGGGCCGATTGGGTCCCGACTCATTACAGGCCTGAAATGTGACACACACTGGGCCCGAAAGATATGCACTCTACGGGTGGGGAGCAAGGATTCGCTAAAACCCAATGCAAAGTTCCCTGTACGTTATTTGGGTACAAAGCTGCTGCGTCACGCTCGCATATCGGAACTCATAATCCCCGCAGCCTCGGTCGCGGGGTAAGATTTACTCGGCAGCTGCTATATAACACTGTCTGTTCTTATCGGTTTCTTGGCTATACATATTCTATAGTTTTCGCCGGTCCGATTGATCCGATATTTTGCCGAGCGGCCGCGCAGGTTACAAAGAAATAGCTGGTTGTGCCACCACGTTTCAGCAGGCGACCGCGCATAAGACGCTTTATATGCGCAACTCAAAACTACCGAAAGATCACAGCCTTCTGCGTACTATGCATATATGCATATATGGTTGCATAACTTTGATCTTATGAGTAAAACCCCTTCCTAGGATCCGGATCCTAAAGCCTTGCAGTCAGTCATGAGGTATGTGCTTAAAGCAAACAAGAAGAATGAGTGTAACATGAGTCGAATAGTCGTAAATGTTATCGAGTTTTATAATATTCTTATCGCGGCAGAGCCATATGATATATTTATCCTAGCGAAGTAAACTGGCACCAAAGAATAAATATTAAATACGGCGAGATATTCCACTAAAATTCTCCAGGTCTGACACCAGACCAAACCCAAATCTCTCTAGAGCTGAGACCACAACTACTCTTTGAAAGCTCGAAAGTATTTTAATCAAACAACATTAATGTCGCGGTACCAGTCATCCAACCAGCGACGGTCTCGTAGTGGGGCTACAAACGAGCTACCATGTCTTTTCCAACCAAGCGGCAGGTATCGAGGACTTGATAGTAGCTTCGACCAAGTTCCCCCGTATCTCTTTCGAACTTGGGCCCCTCAAACCAACGGCTCAAATGATATAAATTTTATAAGACCCGCCGCTGTTTGTAATGACCAAACCTCAATCGATATCTTCAGCTACGACTATAAATTTGCGACGCAGATGCTCTGCGACCACATAAAATGGCTGAATCGAGCGGATGATAACCTCACCTCATGGACAAGCTCTCTCCTTTACGCAGTTCAACTTGCTCAATACCGAAAGAAGAAGGACTTCAAACTCCCTACCAACGCTAGAAACATCTATATCTGCGTCATCGATACACGCAAATTTGATCGGAAAACCTTCTTACCGGCTCCTGATCTTCTCGCTGCCTTTTCAATTCCGAGTGAGGGCAAGCTCACTCACAGTTGGTCCGAAGGCGAATACCTCTCACAAGGCATCGTGGATATACGTGGAAAGTCTAAAGTCGTAACCTTCCAAGAACTTCTATCTTATAACTTGATGGATGTTTTCCCACCCGACATCCCCGAAAATTTATTATGGTACGCTGTCCGCGACTACCGACGCACATTTCGAGAGGACATAGACATCGAGAATGCGGAACTCAAAGCTACCCTCGATATGGCTTTTCATTGCTTCGGCAGTGAATTCTATCTGGCTATGGTTGCCATGTTTCTAGCGCTCAAGCCTCGATCAGTGACGGACAAGCAGTTGATGAAGATCATCTATGACGAGAAAGAGGACGGTAAGAGAATACACCCCTCATAAGTATACATATTCAAACATTTGTTCAAGAATATGACTGACGTCTACTGTTCGCGCATACACAGGGTCACTATCTGATATCGAGGCTTCTCTTACTAAAATGAAACGACGCCCAAACCAGCCTATCGAAGTAATGGAATATGTACGGATTATGGAAGCTCTGGTAGCGCATGGACGGAAGCGCGAAAGCACGAGTAAGAAGATAGCCAAGTCGCCAGCACCCAATGACGATCTTGATGCGCTGAGCCAATCGATGGGCAGTTTCTCAAGTAAGTTTTTCAAACCCCACTGCATGCTAATACCAGTATACAATGCAATGTGAGCTTTTTGCTAATATGTGAGAACAGTTTATGGATAGAATCCTCAACATTCTGGAAACGACGCCTTATTGTTGGCTTTTCTGATGAAGAGAGAGAAGAGGCATTTTATGAGATGGGATTATATCGATTGTAGAAAATATTTAAGAAGGCTTTCAAAAAGCTTTAAAAGGAGGGATGCGTCTTCGGTTATATGAGAGTTTGGAATCTGGGTATTTTCTTTTGATCTGGATATATATATGGTCCCAAATTGGTGGGCCTTTGGTGATTTCCTTTACTTCTAACAGACATCGTATACTATTCAACGACATAATGTGATAATGGAGGAGAATTTTCGATAGCCTTTATGAAACATTTTGAAGTTGAAATAATTACAAGACCCCAACTCCGTACACTTGTGCCCATATTTGAGCTCGCATTCAGTAACTTGCTGTTGCACTACTCCTCTTCCCGGTGGCATTTTGACATGCCCATTTTGATCACCACATGCATCTTCATACCAACCACAAAGTAAAAAATATCAATCCTTTATACATTATTAAAAATGATACAAGACTAACATCTGTACATATGTATATTATAAACTAAATGACTCCCACAAAACAGGAGAAAAATGCTCACACGAAGCCTGATTATATACTACAAACTAGTATTATAAACTAAAACGGAAGTAAAAGAGCCGCATCCTGGCACGATTATATCAGTCTATATGATAAGAAACCAAACGGGGATGATACCACCTCTATGCCCTTATTAACTCCAAACGCCGGGAAATGATCGGAAAAAAAAAAAAAAAAAGAGAGCAACATGTCCGTGAATCCAATTTTTTTTTCTTTTTTAAGAAGCCATTTCGTCATAACTTTTTGATCGTGTATACTTAATATGTATCCAAAAAAAACCTACCCAGCGTTTCAAACCCTAACCTTCAAAACCACCATGGCCGAATCACTCAACCTCTTCCCTCTCCTCTTCCCTTTCTTCATGACGGGGACATCAGGATACTCCACTCCGATAATCCTCACCCCACGCGCCAAAAACCTATTGATATCACCACCTTTACCTTCCGCCAAAACTTTAACGTCCTCCAACCCGCTCTCCTCCCTCAAAGTTCCGTAAGCCTTCACTCTTTCTTTCGCATCCTCGTCATCAGCGTAATGTACGCTCTCAAGTATCGGTCCCATATTCAGATCCCCTCCCAGAATGACAGCCGAAGCCCTGAACGAGTTTTGCGCGATAAACTGTCCGAGCTGTGACGACTGTGCGTGACGGGCCTTTTGCTCTCCGCGACTGTGCCCGGCTTGCATGTGTGTGTTGTATATATCTATAGTCTTCGGTTCGTATGCTTCATCATCGTCATCGTCATCATCATCATCATCCTCTCCCTCGTCGCTATCATAATCTGTATATCTACTCTCATCGTCATCTTCCAGGATGGGTCTTTGGCTGTACGACGACTCTCTTGTCGATTGATCAGGTTTATATCTTCTGCTCAGATCGACTCGGACACCGACACCTCCTTTGCCGGCGAATAAATCCCACCTGCTCCGTTTCCCAAACCAGGTTCTTCTGACATCTAGAATGGCATATCGTGACAGGACGACGAGACCGGAGTCGAAGAAGGGCCAGAGCCAGCACCGACGGGGTAACGTCGCGACGTACGGGTGCGTGGAACGTAAGGCATCGATTATGAGAGATTTGTAGGTAAAGGCCTCGTTTAGCAGGATGATGTCGTGGCTGGCGAGGTGGGCTGGGATTTCTGCTGCCCGGCCGTAGGCGTTGTTGTCGGAGAGCGGACCCGGTAGCAACCAGGTGTTCCAAAGGAGCTATATATTTTACAAAAATATATTATTGGAATTGTGAAACCAATTTGATGTTATAGTTTAGGTGAGAATATGGACTTACAATTGACAGTTCACGTTGCCGTCGTGAGCTGCTTGAAGCCTGCACGGCTCGAGTTCTGTGCATTGCGGAGGGGTGACGCATTGTGATTCGATTCTTCTTATTCTTCAAGTCGAGTGATAATGGCGAAATTATGACAATGGATGCATTAGGTAGAGAAAGAAAGAAAAAAAAAAAGGACGGGGCATCCAATGGGAAGCGTAAAGAGCAGGGTATGGCTTCTTAAATATATAATCGTGACACGGACTGCAAGCTATAGCTTAGCTAGCTTGGGTGACTACTAGTGCATGATGGGATCCAGATGGGGACCGGAATTCGAGTTTGGGCGCGCGAAATACTTGAGACGGGTGACCGACCAACCACCCGCGAGGGAAGAAAAAAAAAAAAAAAAAAAAATTCAGTTCCCAATGCACGAGTGCGATTCCGGCACGCTCTTATAATTCAATAGCGAGCAGGTGAGAAAAGTCAAGACATTCACCATCTCGGGTCTGTTGACTGCAGCTGGTGGACTCGAACAAGCGAGCCGTGGCGGAGAAGTCGTAGCGGCGTTCGATTGGCCGGCGAGCGTTCCAGCTCAGTCGTGCAGCAGGGTCGATGCGTTGGCCCAGCACTTCTCGTATAGGCCGGCCTATCACAGCACTAACGTTATTAGCATGCTACCGTTGACTGGCTGTTAACTGTTAATTGACAATAATGGCGAGAGATGTAAAAAGAGCTTCAAAATTTGCATGGCCACCGCGGTGCAACGTGGACCTGCATGCAGGTATTCAGTATCAGAACTGACAGGTCTGGATATAACGGTATACAATGATGTATGTAATTTGATGAGAATGTCTCAATTGACCACTCAGAATGATATGGTGATTAGCTACTTAGCTAGCCTCAATAGCCCAGACCCAACGCCCCTCCCCTGAAATCCAAAATGATACATTTGCGTCTCATCTCAAAACAAAAATAAGCACAACGTTCGCTCGAAAAAAAAAAAAAAAAAGATCCATTTCAAAAGAAAACTCGCAAGCAGGGAATGACAGCCGCTAAGAAATACTTTGCTTGCTATCAATTAAACCAAAAACCGAGTAGATCTTAGATTTGATCAACTATGCCCTTTCATATCAAAGGTGGTGGTTGATCATCGCTATCTCTTCTCTCCAAGAAGGCCCCGTGTATATCGTCCCCGCCTTCGCTCTTCCCATCGTCCCCTTGTTTCGTAACTCTCTTCACTCCTTCTCCAACAATCGTGCTTTTTCCGCTGCCCCTCCCGTTTCCGGCCCCACCAGAAGTTTCGGCGATGGGAGTCGCCACGTTATCCTCGTCCCGAAGATTCAAGCTCGCAAATGCAGCATACTCCAGCTCATCCTCTTCATCACTCTTGGCTCTAAATCTCTTCAATCGAGGACTCATCCTTAGCTCCGGACTGCTGTCGCCGCCGTGGTCCGTATGTTCTGCTCCGAAGAGAGCCGCTGGATCGTCAACCTCGCTTTCGCTTTCTGAATTCCAATGATTCTGATGGTGCGACGACTGTGAAACAATTTCGCGATCTGCGGAATCGTCATCATACCCATTTCCTCCGAGACTTAAGCCGTTCAAGCTTTCATTCAGAGCGTCGTCGCTAGGGCTGGTTAAACCGTTGCCGCTGATTTTTTCCCTCTCCTTGCCCTTGCCCTTATTCTTCACCTTCTCGACGACTTCGCTGGTGGTACTGGTATCGATCAAACCACCGACCAAAGGTATCAGCGTAGCCCTAGCCTCCTTGTAGCTCTCCATTTCTGCACCAAGCAAGCAGACGAGCAGGGTCCAGCCTCTTTGCTCGGCTATCGTCAGACGGCTGTTCAACTGAGATATAATGTTATCAATCCCGGCCACCAGTTTCGCCGCGGTTGCTTCCGGCATCTTGGGTTCTGCTTTGGGTGTTGCGCTAGTCCCGGTATTTGGAGTCGCTACCGGTTTGAAAGTTTCAGTGGAGCTCGATAGGCTGCCATTTCTGCTGTGTCCCAGTCCCGTCCGGGTTCTATTCCGATTTGCGAAAACCGAGACTGGCGTGTTCCTACCGCTGCTGGTGCTGGAAGAGCCTGGCCTGCCATCCTCCAACTTTCCGAATACCGTATTTCTGAATTGAGGTGACCTCGATCTCTCCAGCTTCCGCCTCTCAGCCTCTAGCTTTCTCTGTGCTTCCCTCTGAGCCTCTCTTTGCGCCTCGATGACTTCTCGGGCCATCATATCTTCAAAATCCGCGATAAGACCAACTGTTTCTTGCCATATCAGGATACCATCCTTAAGAGCATCTAGTTCTTTACTGGTGTCTTTCTTTTTACTATCAAAGACGCTCCGCTCATCCCTCCAATATCCAATAGCCTGCTCAGGTGTGAATGGCAGTGTAGCTTTTGTATCCGGCGTAGGAAGTAGGGCATTTGGTGATCTTAGAAAGTCCGTCATATCTTTCGACATTTTCTGAATAGAAGTCGTATATGAAGATAATCGTGAGGATAATGTAGATTGCAAGTCCGATATTTTTGTGAGCATGTCCGTTTGCTCTGCCCGTAATCTCTTGAGCTCCGCCTCGTGAACTCTTATCTGCTCCTGTGATTCAAAAAAATATATTAGAAAGATCTCTTCGACAGAGTGATGAGCCTCTTGTACTCACTTCCACTCCTTCTAATCTCTCCCTCACTCTATCCATCTCTTTACCTTCAGGACCTCCCTCAACCCGCTCCACCTCTTTCTCAAGCTTCTCCCGTTTTCGAATCCATCTATCAACCAGATCTACGAGCTCCACCCTAGCATTCAACTCACCAGCGTACCACTCCTCTTCAACAGCCTTCACATCGGCCAACCCAACCATCGCATCCAAAAGCCCCCGTCTAACTTCCTTGATTCCCATCTTCCTCCTCCCATTCCCACTCTTCGAACTATAGACGCTAGCCATCGGAGATCCAACATTCGGCGGCGGCGGTGGTGCGATCCCCAGCGCCACTTCTTGAGCCCGGACCAACTGTTTCAGTTCCTCCTCATAAACTCCAGAATCTCGTTTCACCCTCCTCAGAATCGCTTCCCGTCCTTTAACCCCATCGTTCACAGCCCCCTCCGATTTCCCAGAAATATACCTCGGATTCACACTCTGCTGTTGCCCGAGGCCAAACACCGTACTCAACGTACCGTAAATACTCTCTCCTATCCCCGCAGCCCCACCACCACTACCACCACCACCGTTCCCGCCACCGTTCCCACCTCCACTAGTACCAAACGGTGATATCGGTGTTTGTGGTATCCCTCCAGCGGTATACGCAGAATAGTAACTAGCATCGATAGGCGCGTATATACCTCTCTTCCCGTTCCTACCGGAGGGTAAAGTTGAGGGGGATAGCATAGCTGTGGCGGATAACGGGTTCAACGTCTCGTACATGCTCATACCCATGCCTATAGTAGATAACTCCACATCAGAAGGATTGTAGTTGTAGTTGTACGGATTCCCCGCTGTGCCGTGGGACTGGTGAAAGCTGGGGACGCCGTACGGCATGCTTGGTGGTACACCGTAGACGGAGTATTGTGGATGTTGGTGTTGTTGATGTTGATGTGTGTATCGAGGAGCGATGTATACGTTTGAAGGTGCGGGTGCTCTGTGAGTATGGCTTCCGCCGCTGCGACTTGTAGAGTGGGAGTTGGAGCGTGAGTGGGAGTGGGAATCTGCTGTTGTCGCTTTGGGCCTCCTTGTTGGTGATGACGATATTAAAGGTTCCTCGTCGGGTTCCGGTTCTGGTTCCAGCTGTTGGAGGTAGTGGTTTCCAGGCGCGTTATCGAAGGATGAAGATACCGTGGACTGGTTGCGTAGGAGAGGAGGTGATATCGGGGGCGGAGAAACAGGCATCCTGGCTGTTAGCATGACGGAACAAGCTTGCAAGCTGTGTCGAGCTGCGTCCGATGAGAAGGGCGTGGAGTGAATGGGAGGCTGTCACACGACGATGTTGTTTGGTTGGGTGTTGCGTGTGGAGGCCCACCCGAATTTCACACACAAGCTGGCTGACCGTGTCATCGGGGCCCACCTAAATTTCAAGTATGACTGTGCCAAGGATAACTAGGACAGACTGCAAGGATTTAAAATATTGATAAAAAAAAGTACCATTAGATATTTCAAGTCGATGGAGATATTGACTTGATCTCTGCTGTTTCTTTCCAAATCTACGTTTTATGGCAAGCTTCTGTTTTGGCATGGATGTTATTATAACATGCCGCACAGAATACGCGAAATTAATCCAAGACGGCATATACACAAGCTCCGCTACACAGGAGTTATTTATAATCATGATGGTGGTGGTGATAATACTTCCTTTTCCACGCTCATAAACCTCTCCGTTTCCATCTAGAATCTAAATGACATATATTCTTTATTCCGATGCTCCGTCATCAGAGTAATAGTCAAACGCTGACGGTACAGGGGCGTCCTCCTCTTCGTCCTCCTGCATCAGAACCGCAGCGGCAGCGGCAGCTCCACCACCTCCAACAGCAGCTTCACCACTGGACACTGTGGCGCTTGCAGCAGCTGCTGTGGTGCCAGCTGGCGGTGCTGGCTTCACGGATTTCAGTTCAAGCAATTTAGCTGGTTCGGATGGTGTTTTATCGGCGAGCAGTAACACTCCACCGGTAACCTATAACATCGTATTAGTATATTATCTTTGTAACGACTGAGAGCTTGAAAAAAAAAATGCATACCTTCTTGACGGGCACGTATCTACTATCGGGCAAGAAGCTGATATACTTGAGCTGGGCCGGAAGAACTCTGCTCATGTTATCAATCTTGTAACCAGCTGTCTCCTTGGACTGCGACTTCTTCCCTTTCTTCTTCCCTGTCTCCTCCTCCTTTATCTCTCCGTTGGCCTCACCCGCCGTTGTAGCGATCGGAGTCTCTGGTGGGGGGTCAATAATCATAGAATCCGTAACGGAGCCCTCACGCTCCCTTCTCTCCTTCTCGGTTCGCTTGGCTCGCTGTCTAGCCTTTGCTGTTGTAGATAGCACGGCTGTTGCAATCTTCTCGACCGGCTTATCTGTTGATTCCTCGGCCTTTGGTGGGTAGTCGAATAACGATGGTTTGGTATTACTCCACATCTGGAAATCCGGTACTTCGAGATCCACATTCAATCCGATTATTCCCGTCGGCCTGAAACCTAAAGAGAGGAAATGAGCAAGAGGGAACCAATACCAATATTGCGTGAAGCAAGCCATGCCGACAACAGCAGACATGTCCACGCTTCCCGTAGCGGTTTGGAGACCAATGGTGCAGTTTCGTCCACCGGCATCCAGGAGACCCAACGCGACGGCAGCACCAAATTTAGACAGAACATCTTCCGTTTTATCGCTTAGTATACGCTCGAATGTCTTTCTGAATTCGGCCACCTTGGGGTTCATGGTCTCATTGTGTTGAGCAAGGATCATGCCAATAGATATCAAAGCACCCTGCTTGACGAATTCAACCGTATCCTTAATCATAGGTTGCAGCAAGTCAAGAGCTTCGTCAAGACCTGTTCCCGCACAAGCAATACCAAGAGCCAGAGCTGAGCCATATCTCACATGAGGATTGTACGATTCGGCGAGCAACTCGACCATTCTGGGGACGGACTCGTACTTCCTGAATAGAATAAAGCCCAAGCTGAATACTGCCACTCGTCGCACATCATCATTGACATCGGAAACTGCGACGTGAAGAACTTTGCGAATAGCATTGTTCGAGCCAGTTCCGCAATAAGCCAAAGCAATTGTCAAGATACCACCATATCTTAAGATTGGGTCCATATCCGCAAGGAGGTTGTCAATAAGTTCGTCCGCAGCTTCTTGTTTGCTGTAATAGACCAAAGCCATGCCGAGGGCGAGACCACGCTTAACCTTCTCACGCTGGGTATCGTGAGCGTAAGATCTCATCTCTTCAATAGCTTGTGCGTTGGCGGTACCCAACATGATCAAACCCATAGCCAAGCCAACAGCTTCTCCGGAGATGGCCGACTCGGTCCACAGGACCTTCATAAGGTCTTGGTATATTCCCATGTTCCCGGTAGCCATCCCCGCAACACCCAAACCAAGAGCACCACCGTGCTGGACAATCTCGTCCTGCGTGTCGTTGAATTGTTGGCGAAGATATGGAAGGACGTCTTCACCGTGATTGGCATAAATGAGACCAAGACCATACAAACTGCCACCCTGAGAATACGGGCTGCCGGTTCCAGATGATGGGTTCGGTAAGTATGGCTGGAGTAGCTTCATTCCCTGGCTCAAATTACCACGGTGGATGACACCTAGCGCAGCAGTTGCGGTGAACTTGGACCAATTCACAGCCTTACCGAGCCACTCCAAGTTTGCGCGCAAGAAGCCATCAGCTAAGGTACCCGCGTTCATGAATCCGTTGGCGAAAGTTAGAGCGTTGTGCAGTAAACTGGTTCTGGCCTCCAAGCAATCTCTGATCTTGTTGAGGATTGACATTTCCGTGTGGTTGTTTCGGAATAGAAATTCGAGATTTAGCTCAATGGTTTTAGTGCCCTTGAGGATACTTCGGATAGCTTTGTAGTGCTTAGAAGATTTCTCAGTCATTTCAGCAGCAGCTTTAGAAACCAATTCAGAAGATGTCCCAGGTAGTAATCTCGCGGTTTCCTCCAAAATATCATCATCCTCCTGTTCTCCCGATTTTTCAACGCTTGAAACCTCGCCGTCGGGTAAATTGCTTGTAACATTTTGGAGGAACTCTTGAGTGGCGGAAGAATCAAGATCGAAGGCGATTTGATAAGCAGTGAGGAGAGATTGGTCGTCTCCTTTCGATACAAGGTCTCGGAGAAGCTTAGCGGCTAAGCCAAAATCATTCAGATGTACGACGCATTTGCTAACTGAGAAGTAATCCGGAGTAGGTTGTTCAAGGAAGAGGTCGACGAGGAGTCGCAAAAGCTAGTGAGCCAAAGTTGTTAATATCCACGATAGTTAGATAAAACCTGTCGTCAGATCTTACTTTTTCTCTGAGGCCCAAATCTTGTACCACGTTCATCGTAAGCTCCAGAACGAATTCCATCAATTCAGAGGCCTTGTCAATAGTTTCTCCACTGGCACTTTGCTTGGATTTGCTACTAAGCTGTCGTTCTCCAGCCAATCGAATACCTTGCTCGATAATATCTAGCCGATGGCTTTCTATGGCAACCCCTAGAGCCGGCTTGTAGTTCTCGCTATCGTAGCATTTCTGGAACATCCGTTCAACAACCTCGGTTAACCTTGGATCTGCTTTTTCTGGCAGGCTTGGAGGCATGTCTTTGGGAGGAGGAGGAGGATTAGCGATGGAGATGTATTTGTCGATGCATTTAGCTATTCAAAATCCGATCAATTAGCATACGACCCGTTTCCAAAAGAACGCGACGTGATCCGTACATATTGTGGTATCGATGAATTCAGATTTTCCTGCGATATCGAAGAGGTTACCAGCTCCGAGAGCATACATCATAGAGTCCTCGAATGCGCCTAGATGATAATAGACTTTGGATGCCACCAACGCGGCAAGCTGTCGATGAGGAAACCTAGGGTCTTCGTATAACGATTCACTATTGTTCGTAGGGAAAGTCTACGTTAGCATTTATCCAGACACCGTTATTCATACGCGTCCTGGTTTGTCCCAGATCATGTGCCATAAGACAGCACCATAATTGCCACATACATCTTTGATATGGAGTCCGCAATTTCGGACCAGAACTCATCGACCAAGATGTCGAGCTGCTCCAACGCATAGCTCTGGATGTGAACATCTTCTTCCTCCAGCAGGCCCAACAACCCGGCGGCGGTATTGACCGGGCCCAGCATGATTTCCGGCGGTGCGTATGAGCGAGGAGGACGGTGTTCGATAGATGACGGGCGAAGCTTGAAGGTGGCCGTCAGTTCGCGTGTCGTCTCGTTCCCTTGAGCTCAAGGTGGGGCTGTGGAAACGTCGCGAATGAGAAGCGGAGTGCCAGAATCAGATAGGAGAGTTAGACAGAGGTATAGAGAGAGACCCGTGACGATGATGGAGATGAAGGTATGCGAGATGAGAGATGGAAGTGGAAGGAGGAGTAGTGGTAACGAACGGTGATGCGTAACCAGCCAGCCAGTGTGAATTCTCGTGGTTACTTACTAAGGCACAGCAGGGCAAGCTCAGCACACACGCCCGAGCCACATCTCGAGCCTGGCGCACCGCCGCCTAACGGAGTTCCCCACCAGCCACGCATGATTCCCATGGCAGTGCTCAGATCTACGCAGTACAGCGCATCTCAGAGTCCATGCTTCACAATGCAACAGCCCCAACGCCCAACCGACTATAACATTCTCCGAGTCATGACGCAGCTGCAAAGCAAATCGGACTCGTATAGCTATTTCCGGTACATTTTTCGTAAAGCGGTTGCTCTAACATCGATCGTTACTTTCAGATTATAAATTTGTGGCACATGGAGCTCGAAAGTTCCAAAATTAATTACCTTATGATATTGGCCGGTTAAACAACCTGGTCATGATTATAATCAATTCTCTAAGCAGTCCCATTAACTACAAAACTAAATATAGTATGTAATATATAGTCTCTTGAGTATGATTTTACAGGTCTACTTCATGTCTTGCAGGCACTATAATTTACTTATATTCATAATAAACGTGATATAACGGCGTAGCTTCATGGGTATCAATATTTCTGTATATACAAATGCAATTACTTGCAGGACAAATGTGATAGAAAATTCGTTGAACCAGAACGAAAGTAACACAGGATGAGACGGAGATAATCCCGGAAAAAGACCTTCAACTCCAATCATGCATGCCGCTTGTGTAAGTGCTATAATCCCCAGAACTCAACAATTTCCTTCAGTACCCTATCCCACTGATAGACGATAATCTCGTGACCACCATCTTGTACGATAACACTCTTGATATGATCCCGACCGACACACTTCTCGACTCTGTTCAATAGAGTAGGAGGCGTGATATCATCCTTCTCCCCGTACATGACCAACATCTTTCCTGGCTTCTCACCTTTGTTTCCAGCAAATCGGCCCTCTCTGAACAACCTTCCAACTTCGCACCACTCCTCAACCCGATCGAATATCGGTGCGTTCCTCATACTACTTACATACCCGCTCATAAAACCCTTGTGATGTCGATTCTGCCAGCGTATGACGGAAAAGACGTCAACAGGTTCGATGCCTACGACCCTTGTACTAATCGCAACGGTGTCGGTCGCTTCGGCCATTTCAAGAGGGGCCTCTTCTTCTCCCTTGAGTTTAGTCGTGAGAAGTTTATCGGCAAGCCAGACTGGAATCCAAGGGAGAAGACTGCATTTCATCCCCCATGGGGCGAGAGCATAAGGTAACAGCCCACAGGATGATATCACTACGACTGAAGATATGAGATGAGGAAACTGTGATGCGAATGAAACGGTGATCCCGCCGCCGAGAGAGTAGCCCATAATGTTGAACGGGAAGAAACCGCCTTTAGCTGTCGAGGATGTGGTGACCATGAGAATGATAGCGGAATATAATCTCATGTCTTGCGGTGTTATTCGACAGCACTCCGAATATCCTCTTCCTGGTAAATCTAAGCGTGATACAAGTTAGTCTCATTCCTTGCAATATCTCAAATTCAAAATAGCCTTACCAAATGTTAAAACACGACAACCCTTCTTGGAAAGGTTCATTAAAACGTCCCGAGCGACGATACTAGGAGTCGATATTCCGTGAATGAATAAAACCGGCTTTCCATCTTCAGGACCGAATTCGTAAACTCTGATCCGTCCAGTAGGTGTTTGAAGCCATCTTCCCCCTGGTAGTGAGTCGGGGTGGTATGCAAGTTCAGTTTGTTCTTGAAGGGAGAGCTTTGGCAGCAACGTTGTCTCCGGTGAATGTATAATAGGAGCAACTTTGTTATGGAATTTGAAAGACGCAAGCATTCGTTCTAAGGAACTCTGCCTGGTTTGTAACCCAGGCCGCGTCGGCGTGGTTTCTGCCATTGGCGAGATTGAATGGTTTGAACGAGTCTTACGGAGTAAGTGATGTCGAAAAAGTGATAGAATACCAGTCAGAAGCACAGCAGCTGAAAGAAGGGTGCACGGTGCTAGGAAGGAGAAAGATTCGTGCCCGTTGAAGGTCATATATGGGACCAAGACCGCCATTGTGAGGTCAAGTTAATACAAGCTATCAATAATCGATCGTTGTGGGAACCCAAACTCATGGAGCAATCTGTACGAGATGTCTTTTGAACATTCGGTAATTGGGTTTCGGTAGAGGAGTCGTACCCTTAAGTCTAAACCGCTCCGGTATGCTGATAGCCACTCTGAACTTTAAATGGTTGATGAGTGAGGCGCAAACCTGAGTGGAAACCGCCCCTCTTTAAAGCTAGTTGTTAGTTAGATATAGGGTATCAATTGCAAGGCTCAATCGGCCGACGCAGCTGCCGATTACTCAGTATATGAGGTGAGAGAGCTCCAATGAAACTATCGCACGGTTCCTGAACGCCAGAATGGCCTCGGGCCACCGTCGCAATCTTAAGACCGGCTATTATAATTATAGGATCTGGAGATATTCCCGAAAAGAGATTTCGAAATTAAGTCCGAGATACGATGGCACCGTTTTAGATTGCCTGGTAATCGTCGTCGATTTTGTAATATTTTGGGTTCCAACTAGGCTGGATTGAACGAATGAATTCCCGACTAGCCGAATTCTTCGCAATTTTTTATTGTTTTTTTGCTTCCCTTGTTTCTTTCTCACGGGAAGTCTAGCCCCAAGTCTCGCAGTTATGACCGAATCAGATGGGTGAATGCGAAAGTCCCATTGTGCCACCGGCTTTAGTCTTACGCCTCCTCACTAAATGCCAATTCGAGTTTTCACAGACTGGCCGCTAATCCAGTTCAAGGGGCCCAACACGCAATCAATGGGCTAGCGCGGCCCAGGGAATACTCTCTGTCTTGTTCATTGCGATTAGTAGGAAGGTACTACGAACAGTCGTTGGGACAATGATAATGCACCTTCACTGTCAACATGAAGAAAAACCTGTCCTCATGATACAAGCAGCGGCAGCGGGGTGTCGAGGAGCCGTGGTGTCGGGCACCCCAAGATTTGTCCCAAATGAGATACTCCAAGCGGGGTCGACTGTGAAGATATGACAATATTGCAAGATGTATGTACCTGCCCCGAGGCTCGATACTCTCAATTGCTGCAGTATCAACGAAAGGCTGTGATGTGGAGAAATTCGTTTCTTCGACGTAGAAATGAAAATTGCGAAAAAAGTAAAGTTCGAGGCCGTTGGTTCGTGTTCCGGCTCTTTGACCTCGCTTGGCAAGCCGAGGCTGTCTTTCGGTGGCACCCAAAACATGACAAACCAATCCAACGGTGGGGCCATCCGCATGAAACGGCATTGCAAACGAGGTCCGTCGAAAAAGACGAGACTGATGCTGGACCGTTCATGCATCATGCGGGATGCAGATTACATCGATTGTATGCATGTCTTGCAACAACCTTACCGAACGGAATAAATTAAAAATGGATTGGCCTCGTCTCGCAATGACGTGCGAGTTTCGAAGCCAAAGGTGGTCCTTAGATATCATCGAGCGATCGAACTCGCGGCTAATAGCAGCTTGAAAAATGCCGGGTTCGCAATTGCAATGTTGGAACTTTTGAATAGATATCCGCGACCAGGCTCACATTTCGGCTAGCTTAAGGCTTTCAACAATTTTTTTTTTTAAAACCGTTCTAGCTTTTCGCAAATTCGAGCTCCTTCAATCGCAATTCGCTCGTTCAATACGGCTGGCTACAATGTCAAAATTAATATTCCGAACATGGTCAGGCTAGGGATCTTGAGATATGTTGGTAGAAGGTACTTTTGCCGATCAGTAATTACTAGTAATCTAATTCAAACTTCTGTTGGATACGATGGTTAACATGGTTCACGTTCGTAATAAAGAATATAAACAAATTATTTAGGTAGTCATGGAAGTTTATTGTTTATGGATAAGCCTCTTGCTCCGGGTCCATAGAGTATATGCAATAAGGAGATCGAAATCAAAACTCTTCATATCTAATGTGCGTATGTGCGTCTACACATCTACGTTAGTATATTTGAAAAGTCTTGACTCTAGTCATTCTTCTAGAATAGTGCTAACTAGCTAGCGCTAGCTCTATAGCGATTTGCTAGAACTTGGAATATAGAGGAATATCAATGGCGAGGTTTACGTACGAACAGTCTTCGTATGGCGTGGTCGGTGCGTATGAAAACCTCCAGAGATCTCCCTATATCACATACCTCGAAACACGAATAATCGATAGAAGTGGCTCAGATTCCAGTTCACGGAGTTATAAGCGATGTTGGATGTTGCAATGTTGGAATCTCAAACTGGAACAAAAAAAAATATCCCCAATGCGAGCTCTTCTGATTGAAAAGAAAAAAAATTAAAAATTAAAAATTAAAAATGGCGAAAATATGCGAACAGGTTAGCGTACGTGACACCGAATTCCTGGAACAACCATGTATTTCTTGTCTCCCGTACCGCATAAAGGGGAAGGCCGGACCCAGTTGGGCGTCGGTAAGCTATTTGGCAGGTGATAATTGATAAACTCGATATCGGAATTTTTTTGACAGGATTCGAGAAGGCGTCGGATCTCTATGTATAGAATCGATCCGAAGATCTTTGATTCCCCTGTCACTAATTAACTTTTCAAGTCCGTCGTACGAGGGAGATAATAGACTCACATATAAAAATTGCGAAAATGCGTGCCGTCTTTAGGCGAAAATGAGGGTAATGTGACTACTTAAGTATATGCATGCAGAGATGGTATCACGCACAAATGAAATATCCTGAACAAAGATTCTAGAAAGTATACTCATGGTAAACCAATAGATTGATCCCGCGTGGTGACATACCGACAGTCCACCTAGGCTAATACGAGAACCCCTCTCGACTTCCCCGCCAACCGAGTCTAGCAAAAAAAAAAAAACATTCAGAGTGAGTGACTATAGATATTTACAATAAGAGAGAAATAACTAAGAAAAAGATTCTAGGAAATGAATAATTAAGATGTATGGTAAAATAATGTAATAGAAATCCATTTATCCGGAACAAGTGGGTATCTTTTGGCTTCAACGGCCAGTAAGGTAAGAATAGCATTAAAAAAACGAAACATAAAACTCCTACAGTCGTGCACAACGCTCACGTTTTAGTCTAAACAGCGTTAAATAAAATGTGAATCTAATTTGAAATAGACCCACCACCCCTCATATCTTTACTATTTGTGGTGTAGCTTGTACCCACTCTCCCTGAGGGTTCTGCGATATTTGTAGTTGCCCCAGACCTCGTACTGGCACGTCTATCGACACTTCCAGTCCCAACAGAACTTTCACCTGGATTCGGGCTAGGAGGTGAGGTTTTCGGGGTTTTGTGACGGTTGGTATCGTGAATATCAATTTCACGAACCTCCATCCGTCTCCGGTAAGTTGATTTCTTAAATATCTTCCACTTTTGCTTTGGAACAACTATCGGAGGCGAGGGCGTTGATCTCATCCTCAACGATTGTAATGATGGTAAAGATGGAATAGGACTCGGTTGCTTAGACTTTCTGTGGTCAGATTTCTTTTGCTCTACCCTGAGCTTCTGCAATTCTTGATATCGCAATTGCTCCGACGGACTCGGTTTTCGGAGGATCGAGTTGCGATTTTGGTGTGACGGCATGCCCATGGACATTGTGGAATGTCTCCTCGAAGGTGGGTATCGAGAATGCATCGAATGCATCGAGTGAGCAGTCGAAGGCATCGACATTCTGTGGTGGGCATACGTTGAAACGGTCGAGGACCGCGATCTCGGTTCTATATTTATCATGTTCGCCGAATACCGTCTGTTAAAATCGCCTGTCTCCATCGGTGAAACGTGGGACAAAGGCCGTTGCACAAGCAGCGACGAATGCCTACGAGGAACAGAGTTTGTATTTCCTCCCTGGCTAGAATTGACGGAAGGCCGCCTGAAGCTGTAGGCGTACATCACCTGAGAGTCCTGCGGGTCTACCCTCAGAGCTTCCAAATCGATCATCACCGCGTCCCCATCGACCTCTCGGTAGGCATGTTCACCTCTCGAGCTCGATGGGACTTCCTTGCCCCTCTCCCGTCTTCTCTCACGATCCAAATATTCCGTCCGTCGTTGGTCGCGGGCTTTCCTCTGCCTTTTGCGTACCCTTATGCACCAGACCGCTATCGTAATGGATACAACCAAGAGCAGACCCACACCTGCCACTGCAATGTATCCGCTAGTGGAAAGACCACCGCTGGAGCTCGATTTAGGAACGGCGTTAGGCGTATATTGAGGATCAACATTGGTAGCACCAGGTAAGACACTTGAGCTGCTTAGAGAGAACTCTGGAGATGGCAGGTCTCGTGTTGGAGGATTCAGCGGCACCTGGGCAAAGGGCACTTTGGATGCCGCGGCTTTGAAGCTATTGATAGTGTCGGATGTAGGCCTAGTTGTGTCCAACAGTCAGCAGGGGAATTTGGTTTGGTCCGACTTTAGCCAAAACGGGTACAATATATATCCACCAAAAAAAAAAAAAGCTGAAGCATTCATAACTTTCCCGCAGCAGGAGGCGAGCCAAAGCTTAGAGTTCGCCAGGATAAAAGAAAAACGAAACTTTTCAAGGGGGAAGGCAAATGTCATATGCTCAATTATAGGTGCAAAAAGCAGGGGGAGAATAATGCGATTGTGTGCCGCGACCAGGGAACTTACGGATTGATCACTCCTACCATACCGCTCTGGCAATGCCTTCCTTGGGCACAGTAAAAGTATATGGGGTCGCTCGAGGAAACATTGATAGTAAAAGTCGGAATTGATCCATCGACCTTTGCGACAGCGTTGAAACCAGAGAAGAACCCCGCAGAAGACGACTGCCCCCCTAGAGGTGTGCAAGGATTTTCGAAGGAGGATTGCGCAACGGAGTGATTTTGAGGATAGAATTGGAAGCGTATCTCCTGTCCGACATCTTGGTATACTACTTCGGGTGTGAAAAGGAGCTGCAAGCTATTGTCGCGGAAGCCCACCATTATGTCGACTATTTTGGCGGCGCAGATTTGAAAATTCAAAAAAAGAAGGACGGCAATGGTAGATGATATATTGGTCGTAAAAGCCCTCGGTTTCCTTCTGGTCGACATCGTTGATAAACAGCTGAGGATATAGCTTTGCCATGTGTAGACGCAGCTGGTGACAATCTTATTGTCATAAATCGTTTTCCATCTTAGACTGTTCTCCCATACATATACACCGATTTTGCGTGCGCCCTCTCGGACAGTCCTCATTCATAAACTTCGATCAATCGTAACAGCCGGTCGAAATGATTGATTATAGTGTAGAACTTTCGAGAAAATTGGAAATCGATAATGAGATTATAAATTCTGAAACGTACGAAAAAATGATTCGATTGAATGAATCCGGGAACGCGATATGTCGTAAAATCGTGAATAAGCGTAGGTGGGAGTGTCTTAAATTAAGAAGCTCCAGAAGGAAGGCGGCTGTATGAAATATTGCTCTATATATGTGCCTTTCTATTTATCGTTCAATCGGACGCGTTCCGATTCCTCGTATACAGACGTTAGCAACTTTTACGTACGCTCCAACCCGCTGTCCTATTAATGGGCCACCAATTTCCGGATTTCCTGTTATTTTATGTTGGTTTTTGGTTTTGAATCCAAATAGCTAGCTGCAAGGTTGATTTTTGTGTTATCTTCTTGTTGGCCAGTATACGGTAGCGCAGGCTAAAAAAGGATATAGCTTGTGCGATTGTGAGACTTTCGATGTTTCGATCCGGTGCGAATTCTATGAAACTTTCGAGTTTACCGATGTTATATTAGGTACTTAAGTAGATGTATTGACCGATCGTTGAGGAAAGGCGAAAGAAAGTGCCAACAGGTATTTTTCAAGGTGAGTGGGAGGTTGGAAGTATGTATGTATTATTGCAATACCGGCCGCCAGCAAAGGCAAAGAATCAAAGAACTAAAGAAACGAAGTGGGAGGAGCCGCAGTTAACTGGATTGGATTCAAGCTCGTTACACAGACGAGCACAGCCAGCCGGCAACAATATATGCATGCACGATGAGAAAATTTGAATCTGCTTTGTATATTTCCCAGTCAAAATATATTGCTGAAAGAAAAGAGACGGGGGAAAGAGAGTTTTAACTGGTGAAAGAAGTAACGCCAAAGGGAGAAGGCGAGAGAAAAGGAATACGATGGCGTGAGCGTGAGGGCGGAGCGGCCCTTTTGCATGCAGGCGAGCGGTCTTGTCTGTGTGCGCGCCGTGAGATAAGTTAAGTCTCGCGAACTGTGAAAACTCGGACACAGTGGATTGATACCTCGATCCGAGATCCTCTCTCCTTTGCCTCTGACTATTAATGTCTGTCAGTCACGCTGTGCCATGTCAACCAGGTTTTAGCTCCCACTCGATCGCCCAGGAAAGTTATCGATATGCGACATCCAAGAGACTTGGGGTAGCATACATGCACAATGAAGTTTTTGACGCAGCCACATCCATGCACTGACCGTTCACCACCAAATTTTCGGGACTTTCAAACACTATCCAGAAATTGCTATATAACGCCTCTTTATAACGAACTGTATTATAATATGTCTCCACACAAGCCCGAAGGCCGCTCAAGAATCGAGACTCCTTGAATTCAAGCTTCCGCTGCGATACCCAACAGCTGTTGACGAGTAACACAGTGCAGAGAGTACGAAGCTTCGAAGTACATAGATACAGAGTAAATTTAAAGTGACTCGTGGGCGCTCTGTCGAAGCTTGCGCTGAATGTCTGTCACAACCCCTGCGTCCAAGACCCGAGATTGGACTCACGCAGGCATTCTCATGAAAAGGCCGTTGGCATGCCCCTGCACATCCTTGGAGCAAGGGCCAGGAGGGTTCGACATCCTGTGATGCCTCATATGCGCCCAGCAAAAAGGGGATTCCATGTTCTCCGTGCGTCAGGCCTATTTTTGTGTTTTGTTTGCCCCCTCCTTCTCCTCCTCCTCCAGGTACCAGTCGCACCAAAGTCTCGCCCCTGAAGAAGAACTTACGGTGGAGATTTTCTCATCTTTCGGACCCTATCCATTGGGACCGTTAACATGTCAAAAAAAAAAAAAAAAAGCACAAGCTGTTCCAAGCGAAAGTGGACAAACGGGGTGACAGGATACGAGAATCTGGCCCAATCGCTCAAGCCTCAAAGAAAAAGTTAAATCGGCCCCCGTATTAATACCGGATCCCGAATCCATTGCAAATTTTCATTATTTATTCAAATACTTAAGTAAATGTTTATTTATTATTTTTCTTTCTCAAGGCAGAAAGAAGTCCCTCTTTTGCGTCCCGCCCCACACCCGGAAACACACGCTGAACGTCTTTGGTTGGTTTCGAGACCAGTCTGAACCTCTCTCTGAGCCAAAGTAGGAAGGATTTGAGTTACGAGACCGGAGAGGTGTATATCACTGCTATAAAATTGACAAGTTGACTAAGATTAATCGCGGTTGCGAGCTTACTTTGTTTACGGGCCGCGTGCGCGTGCTAGCCTTTGAACTAGCCATGCTAGTCCTGTCCCTCAAAACAAAGGTTTTCAACGTCCATTGATATCATGATGTTCACCCACAAGTTTCCACCCTGACAGAATGAGTTTCAGAACTTTGTTATTCTTTATTCTTCGTCTATGTCCCTTCACAGCCCTCAATGTTGGAGATCCTTCATTGCATTGTATCATTGTCTCTCATTTCGCTTCCCACGTGGCAAACAGGAACTTCCCAAAGATGATAGGTGCACTGAGAACGCCGAGAGCCCAATCCGTCGACTCGCGCCGGTTTCTTTGAACAATTGCGTTGGCCGCTGGACCATCGGATTGTACAAACCTGGGTACCTGTTCCTTCGATCAGTCCTCGTCCGGTTGCAAAATAATTCTCTGAAATCAAGTATTTCGAAAGCGAGATTTCAAAGTTTGCGCATGGATCAAGATGCGTACTACGTACTTAAGTAGGTACTCAATATCCGTGTTGTGTTCCGTGGCCTGCCTATCGGTTTCATTTTTAAATTTTGAAGAGCAAAGCTAGCAGGACCTTGCCGTGTGGATTTTGGGCGCTTTCGCTTCTCTCCAGGCATCCATTACTTCATTCACTATTCTATATACTACAGGACTAATACATACAGAGATTGCTTGTCATTTAATTTTTAATTTACTTGTATTCAGTGAAAGATTGAAATTTATAAAACTAATATACCAATAAATGAATATGCGTCTTGAATATATATATATACCAGCGGTTTGCCAATATAATATAGACGTTTGTGTGATTTGCACTATAGCACAGAAGCAAATTTAATCCATTTCGAAAATTTTCATTTGAAGAGCCCAGAGCTCCATGAGGAGCTGACCAATGACTTCTTCGTGCAGGTTATAATTAAGACAACGCAAGTGAGTATGATATCTGCTTCTCATATTAACACGGGAGAGGCCATATATAGCTTATATTAATATATTTTGATATTTGTAGATCCCCAAATGCTAATTGAGTTGGAGCCCCTAAGCTCTAGGACATTTGCAAATTTGGTTGATAAGGTTACTAGTACCGGTTGTGGCTTGAGGAGCTTGGATCTTCAGATACTCCACCCCGTTCTCAGACGGAAACCATGCTGCAATTCACCATTTGTTTTTTTTAGCATTTGTCCGACGTTTAGAGCTGCGAAATCCGACGGAGCGATTAGTCCACCCGGGTATAAAAATTTAGTATAGGTGGAGAAAGTGAAAAGACAAGTTGAGGATCCCTATGTAGGCAGAGATCGTAAGACCATGTCCCAGTTTCTATCACATTTGTGATATTGATATATTTACAGAGTGGTGTTCCCCCACTCTTTGTCACTATACGTGGTTCATTAAATCTACCTTGAATTGTTATGTCCTTGGTAGCCCAAACGTATGAAGCGCAAATCTGCGGAACATTACAGATAAAGCCAGAAAACATATGAATTAATTCGATCGAACTGGTGAACTGTTCACCACACCTACTTGTCTCGAGATCTCTTCACTGCCACGCGTCAACACTGAAATTTGAACTCCGACACATTGAGATCCACGTCCAAGCACATGCCCTCAAGACTTTGTCGCCAGCCAAGCATGTATGGTTTTGTCTTGTTTCATCAGCTCAACCTACAGATTAAATTCATATGATGAAGCGATAGATCCATGGAGAGCATATGAAGCCCTAAAGCTTGCAAAGCAATGTCCAAAATCAAAATGTATCGATCAGGCCACTAACCATCTATTCCTCTCCATTTCACTTTTTTTTGCTCACAAATTAGAAATGAGGAGAAAAGGGGAAACTGCGTGCGTGGGTTGGGGATTATGCAAGATATCTTTGTTTGGGTGGGGCGACATGACAGCTTGCAGCATTTGGCAGCACGATATCATATGATCACATTCAATTTGTGATAAACGTTACGTACAAGTTGTCACTTGAAAGTATTCTGTTGAATTGGAGGTAGAAAAGAACGTTGGGCGCAAACGCCTTGTACCTTTTCTTATACTCATGCTTATGTCATGAAGTTTGACTTGGACTGGTGCATATGCATATGTACATACATTAGTTTGGTTGGCTGTGGGCTTTGTCACCTTTTGCATTTAAACTCTGACCCATTACGAAACCTGATCGATTCGATTACATGCACTGCCCAAGCAATCATCACCAGACGTGTGGACGCCCCCTTTCGCTTAATTTTTGCGATAAGCTTGTTTCAATTGTTGTTTCGGCATGCTAAGCTATATCCATGCATATGTCCTTTTCTCGCTAATAAGATAACGGAATCTCAACGCCGGCGCGCCTCAAATCCGATTTTGTATTATGATATCATGATTAGATATACCAAATATCTAAGAGGAGGCCCGAGCTTCCAAATAATACGTCGGCCATGGGAGGAATATTCTGGCCACAGAATGTATCAGGCCGGTCGACAGCAGTACGCAAATCTATTTTTGAACGTTTTCGAGACTAGCTGACTAGACTAAGTTATAGGCTAGATACGTCGATTTACCTAGATCTAGAGATGGTTTACATTGGCCCTCTGTTTCTTCTAGTTATCCACGATTGCACTCCCTGACTAGAATACCATTAGAACCGGTCTCATTAGAACTTCTAGAATTGATTCCGACGGTTCTCAATTATAAATGTTAAAATTTTGAGACAGAATAAGCCGATCGCATCGATCGTGCTGTCCCATATAGAACATAGAACATGTTCCCCCCAATACTCTCGACTTCCAATCTCAAAACCGTAGAATTCGAAACTTCCTTTTTGTATAGATAAGTATACAAGTATCGATTACTTTGTTGCATTGTGATTCTGTGACGATGCGAATACCCTCGAATAGCCCTACGGAATCAGCGAGACCATACGGAATCAACACGATGTTGGATGACCGTGTCTACAAATGAGTATACACATATAGCGAGAGTCACAATACCTTCGTGTTTGCGGTGATAACGTCAAGTGTACCCACGAATATTCCTTCTGCCCTCTTCCAAGAAATCCCCTCTGCTTCCTCAATATTCCACTTCAGTCTCGAAGCCAGTTCCACTTGGTATTTTATCCCTTCTACATCTTCAATTGATCAATCTCAGTCCTGCATACTCAACCAATCAATCAATCCTTCAATCATATTTTTCTCTCTTTAGATATTGAACATACATCATTCACCAAGATGGAAAAATTACTCAGAGAGCTCCATCCTCGACGATGCATATCTGAGCCTATTCTTCAGCCCCTACGCCAAAGGTTTAGTCCACCAATCGGAGCTCCTACTGATGATCATGCGGAAGCAGGCGACGATTCGATCGAGGAGAGGCATTCGACGGAGCGTTCGCGTCCGTACATTGGAGTTTCCGAGATGGGAGACCGAGCTCGTCAAAGAATTCCATTCCTTATGGATTATGGTGAGGAGTTTCTCAAACTAGGTGAAACTTTTGCTGCTGCTGGAGAGAATCCACAATCCACAATCCAAGAACCGTAAGTAAAAAAACGAAACATTTATCTTTATAATACTCTACGTGGGATTCTAACTCTAGAATTCTTAATTTCAAAGGATTTCACTTGCCGTGCCTGGAAACCCCAAGCCTTTTCTTGCTCTTTTCCATGAGAACAATTGCATCTCTTTCATCCGAGAATCATTCTACAATGAGTATTTCGGGACTGCTGGAAAGGACCAGAGCCGTTGTATCCCTACCGAGCGAGGAATTTTGCACTACAACTACCGTTCAGTTGTTACGTTTAACAAAAACTCTCCTTTGTACATCAAAGAGGATTTATCGAACAACTTGATCTTCGATATCAACCAAAAAGGTTCTATGCAAGCAATCGGACTTACCATGATTCCTTTTTGCATGCCCCATGACAATACCAAGACCCACTGGGTTCAAGTGTTGGTTGTGAAGGAGCTTTTCCCATGGAATATTGGAGTTCACGACGACGTTATGGCCGTTTTTGACATCGCTGCCTTTGGAGGCGGTGTTACCTATGTCAATGACGTCCAGCCTGTTCCAATCATCATCGAGGACCCTTTTGCTCTACGTTTCGACAAGGACCGATATATCCAAGTATGGATTGCATCCAAGCATTTTGTACCCTCTGAAGACAGCATTGACAGCCGTAATACGTTACCTATCGATCAATTGAAAAGACTCCCGTGGTTCGGTGTTGGTATCTATTTTGGAGAAAACGCCGCCTTCAATTCTGCTGACCGTTGGTTCTGGGATCGCGAAACGGATTTGCGTATAGAACCACTTGGAGATGTTGTCGCAGTGCTCTCTTTCTTCCGTCACTTCGCAAAGGTGTTCTCTTCCCGCCGTGGAGCTATACGCGGTGCGAAGGGCATCACTATTTACATATCTCACACCCTCACTTTGGGATTGTTCGACACGATTCGCAAAGGTGGATCGACTGAGAAGTATAAGCGCGATGAGGTCTGGTTCGGCGGCCTTTTGGGTTATATCAAAAAGTTCGCAAAGGCCGGCTGGGACATTCGATTCAAGTGGGTTGAATATAAGAACAACGAGAATGCTCAAGAGTTAGCAGAGCTCGGTATCCAAAACTTGCCTGCCGACCACAGCTTTTCCGACTTCGAAGTCATCCAAAAAGCTTCCGAGGACCTCGCCGCAAGTGGAGTATTCGATACCAAAGGAATCTTCCACGACGAGAACACCAAGGTCATTGAGGTCATTGACGGAGATTGGGAACAAATGCACCTCCCGGGATTCTTGCGAGTTCAATACGAAGATCCCTTTGAGTCTTTACTAAGACAAATAGAAACTGCTGAAAACGAACTTGACCCATATTACAACAACAACGAGGCCACACCAGAGGAGGATATTTTCAACTCTGCTAACTACCCGAAGTGATATCTAGCGGAGTCGAGCTTTCTTTTATTTCACAATTACTCTATCGGCTCTAGAGACTTACAATCGACAAGATCATTCTCTGCTTTTATTGGTACTCTCCTGTTTCTATAACTGCTGAAACATGCGTTTCTATCGAATCCCACTTCCATGTAATTAAAAGCACTGAAATCAAGGGCCATTCCCTCCCCTTCAAGGATACTTCATTGAGATTTGTAAATCTACAAATACAGACGACCATGACTTAGAGACTATGACAATATTGAGGAAGGTTCTGCTAAGGCAAAAAAAACAAACCTCAGATGGAGGTGTACAGGTATTGATAATACACCCTGAAAGCTTATTCACCGCTCGTTGAAGACGCTTTACAACAAGACCAAAGTCCAACTCAATCAAAAAGCAGTGTTCTTACAAACCCGTGGTACGGCCTCCTCAATCCTCTGTCTGGCTTTTCCGATATCCAAGAATGTTGGCCATCCACGGATTTTAAAATCGCCCTCTTTGATCTCGTGTACTCCCTTCTTCCACTCTTCCCACCTACCAAGAGCCTCAAGATCCTTCAGTAGCTTCTCCCCAGCTTCCTTCTCACCACCAAACCACTGACATCCTTTCTTCTCCGCAATAACTCCCGAGGACCATACTTCAGCGGCGTCATAGACCATATCCCTGGACATGTCCTTCTTTCCCTTCGCTGCAAATTCCACGACCTCTCTTAGAGGCTCCCACTTTTGTAAATCCAAAAACTCAGCTTCTATTCTATATTTAAGCCTTTTGAGAAACTCCATAACTGCTAACCAGTTCCACCCTTCCTTTAACGGGATTACCCTTCTGTCCTTCATCGAGTTGATGAGTTGGTGAACGTCTTTAGACGGAACGGCGATATTGACACCGGTGGCTACCACTCCCATCTCCGTAAACATCGCCGCACATTTCTCCAGTGCAAATATCATCGCGACCATCTGGACAATGTCGTACTCAGACGAGAGCATGGCGAATTGGGGCTCGGTTAGATCCATCTCAACAGTTGTTGCATGATTGTACATGCTATTCCGTCCGAACCATGTCCCGATGCCAATGGTAGCCTTCTTCATCTCGTCATCGTATTCTTTCAAAACGCCGATAGTTATCAGTTCGATCATCCCTCTCTTGTTGGTATGCACCCTTGCCTTTCCTTTCTCAATGACGGGTACGATACCCCATGGATGTGGCCAATAAGCACCAGATCCGAATCCTTCGATATCAATGACCATATCAATGTCATCCGCACCATGTCCATCCAAGGGGAAGATGTCATCCACGATGAGAAATTGCTGGATATATGTTGCCCGAGTGTCCATCGGGAGGACTATGGGGAGTGTGACGAAACCTAAAACCTCAAGGGGCAAAGGGATCAATGAATCCGCAATGTTGTCGAAATCGTGACTATCTGCGCATGTTTTGAGTTCTGGAGAGTAAAAGAAGTGGTCCATAAGATCACCAATCGGTCTGTATGGTAAGCAAGAACCAGCCGCAAACTTGAACCAACCGAGGGTGGTGGGCATATAAACACAATTGTTCTTGGAAACAGACGCCGAACTGGAGTGCACTGGAGGTGCATAATGTCGGATGAATGAAGAGTGTCTGATGAGTGAGACCTGTGTGACATCGCAAAAGACAACCCTCATGAGTTGCTGTTTTGTCGGCGAGGGAACGGATAACCTTAATCACGGTTGCCAGATTAGTACGAATGGAAATTAAAATTGAGTATATATACTCCTTTCCGCAAACGTAAAAGCCTTGGTGAATGTTTCTATAGAGTATTGGAATAGAATAAACTCTGTAGAAGAAGCTTACCGTTTCATTTTCTCCAATCCATTCTCCATCACTGTACCCCAATGGACACCAAAGATTACCTTCTCTCCAGGTTTTGCTCCACAAGTTCGGTATGTTCGCACTGGATATGGTAGAGGGGGAAGAAACGGATCTTCATGTGTCCCCTTGATGACTGTTCCGCTCGGTGTTCTTTTGGAGTAGTCTCGCGGGTTCTCTTTGTCGTTCTTTCGGAGGGGGATATCCCTTGCCGTGAATTTGATCTGACTTGCTCTGCCACCTAACATATTTGCAGATATAGACCCAATGACAAGCGGCAGCGTAGTACTTTGTATCCGTTGAATGATACGAGCCGTGTGGTTTTCGAAAGATGTTGCGAGCTCGAGAATCAGAAAGCGAGGTTAAAGGCGATGTTGAGGTCGGGCTAGTGGATTCTGTACTACAGAACTCTTCCAGCCTGTGAGATTTGCTTCTGGGAAGCCTCTTATATTATCGAGTTTGTTTTGGTAGAGTATAGGATGGATTTCATATTCATGTCGCACAATTCTGACGATCGTATTGATCAATGCTGCATGCTGCGGCGCAGCGCCGGCGTCACATATAAGCAACACATATATTTGTTGCATTTTTCTCATGCTACCTCGAGCATGTTGTTCAGCCACGAATGGTTCAAGTGGAGCTAACTGGGTACTGGCTGATTGGTTTGAGTATCGACTACGCGGATATAATATCGTCGCTAGTTTATTACATACATATTGAACTATTCCACCAATCAATGGTGTATGTCGACTATTGCAAGTTCGAGGTTAGTTTTGGCTGTCATATTATATTAGATCTTGAGGGTATTGTTACTCAACAGGGTTTACCAAGTTGATAATCATCTCTTGTTCTTATAGAGTAGTGTAGAACAAGGTTTAGCTATCTTCTGGCTTCTATAGAAGGATACGCTATAGTGCAAGCTCTACTAGCCATTGAGGCTTGTCCAACGTCAACACTTTGGTCGTAGCCTAACACATAGAAGCTCACTGAAGCTTAAGCGGAAAGAATTAACCTTTATGTATTGTATCAAGTTGAAAACTATTATACAAGAATAGGTCACGTAGTTTAGTGGTAAAACATTTGCGATACGAGACAAAACCACCGCGTTGCAGCAGCTAGCGTCGACCCATCTGGCCCGCTTCTGTACCTCCAGGCTAGCCACCTGGAGCCTTCGACGGGGGAAATGTCTGTCAGAGCAAAAGTCGTATGTTCGAATCATACCGTGACTAAAATCTTTTTTTTTAATATATATACACTATGAATCGTCAAATTTGAGTCTTTGTATTGACGCTTTATGTCAGGTTTGCCGTTATAGAAAGGTTTGAACGTTCGAGGGTACTAGTTTGACTTTTATCATGTGTATATTACATACAGTCTTGTGACTAAACGTATACCAGTCTCGTTTCTAGGTGCGTATAAAGGCTCTCAGCGCTCCGCTGCCACAAGAGCATATGCCACCACAATTCAAACGGGCCATATAAGTTCCATCATCTTTGATTATAATATCAAAACGGGTCAGGTAGTTCAGTTGGTTAGAACGCTTGCAATTTGGGTGCATCTTCCAGTAGCGGTCTCCAGGGACTTGGTATGCAGGTCTGTGTGCCGTCCAGCGATCGCGCACTGGGCCGTTGCGGTTGATCTCGCCACCGATGCAGGAAACGTATGTTCAAATCATACCCCGACCATTATTCTCTCTCTCTTTTTTTTTTTTTTATTTGAAAAAACCAATTCAATTCCATTTATTTTCTTTTGACTTGGCAACGGTTACAACTGCACAGTACCTATATAGCCTTTTCTGCCCAAGACCGCAAATGAAAATACCCCCCCGATTGCGACATCAACGTATATATCCATCTTCTACTTATATATCGACCTAGAGCTAGGATACTGCTCTCTGTTGATACCGAACCGGCCAAAATACAACGCTCGATAGTGTTGGCGACGACCCTGGTCGATGCCAAGAGCTCCTTGTGCAGCAGCGGCATGATGAGATGAAATCGAAATACAACTTCACCATCCTCATCCGGCGAAAACAAGCGACCTCTATTTCGCAGGACTAAAACGATGCCTCGCTTTTCTCGCCGGTCGTTGAAATAGTAACGGTGCCCTTTTACTTTTCTCTAACCGACAGCTATCTCCATGGCGGACCCGTTCTCCATCGCCACTGGTGTCCTTGGCCTGGTGGGCATGGCTGCAACAATCACCCAATCCCTCCACGATTTCTCGTCATCCGTCAAAAGTTCCTCCGAAACGATTCGACAGATCAGGAATAACACCGATATACTCTCGCACATGCTTACCGACATATCCCCCCTCTTGAGCGACCCCTCAGTTGAATCAAATGATAAGGAAGTGATAGAATCTTGCGTGGAAAACTGCAAAGGGAACTTTGAAAGATTGGAGAAGATTGTTCGCCCGTTTGTCACCGATGACGGAAAGACCAAAATCGAGGAATCGACAGGCGAGGATGAAGATACTAAAACTGGGGTCGTGGACAGAGGGATCAATACTTTAGTTAAAGCCCGGGACATGGGCGATATGAAAGGAAAACTCAAGATGAAATTCCGAAAGCTCAGTTGGCCGTTTAAAGAGAAAGAGACAAAAGAGCTCCTCGACCTGATCGATAGGACAATACAGCATCTCGGACTAGCATTGGATATGGTACACTCGTACGCTCCGCTTTGTAGTTTGGTTTTATGGCCTTGCGTACATACTCTATACGATCCAACTCTAACCTTGGTTCTCTCGGGTTTTATTACAGTAAAACGTCCCTCAAGGTCCTCACGTTGGCGGAATCCCATAAGGGTGCAATCGAAGAGACGCAGGTCGTTACCAGGTCCATCGAATCGCGCGCTGTCGAGATTACTACCATGGTCCGAAGCAACTCGGATACCCTCCGCGACATCCAATCGCAAACCCAAAGTACATCCGAAGCGATCGAATTACGGCTGAAGAAACTTGAAGATGGACAAAAGGCTAGAGAGGAAGAGACCCAGAAGCTGTTGTTACAACTGCTCGGGAGATTGGAAACGTCGGGAACACTTGGGAATATCGGAACGTCGGAGGTTACCCACGCGGTTGACCCTCTAGCGAGACAGATAATGCAGAAGACCCTGAATCAGGGTGTTTCGTTGAAGCATGCTGAAGTGGATGCCCGAAATGCGATCGATGACCCTCCTCCGGCCTACTCTGCAAGAGATAGCAGTATCGATAAAAAGAAAGAAAGCTATAATACAATAACGAAGGATTACATTTGGAATACACCCTTCGGCCGTATCTCTGTCTTTACAACTCATCATCAGCGTGACCAGGAGAAGGGCGAAATCATCCTATCAAAGGACAAATCTGCGAGTCGATATAGGATGATGTTCACACCTGCCCCGTGGTTGTATAGCAAAGCGGCCGCTTTCGCATTTATCAAAAGAGTCGATGGGTTCGGAATGCAATTCACAACGCCAGCGGTTTTTAAAGCAGAGGAACCAGCTTTAAAGTACTTGAGAAAAGGGGAATACCAAAATCTCAGAGAAGCTTTGGCCAATAATGGCTTTCTATTGAACGCTGTTCACGAGCATAGTGGGAGAACTCTTCTAGCGGTAAGTTGTATTCGAATCTCCTTCTTAGCTCTTGCTGATTAGAGATAGGAAGCAGTTCGGTGTCGCCGTTACGAAGCTTGCAGGTATTTACTAGAGCTGGGAGCTGATCCGGAAACGGAGGACCATCGTGGGAGTACTCTCTTCAACCTCCTATTCAATCTCAACATCAAGCAATATCAAGTCAACACTTGCCTCAGGATATTTGCCCTCCTCTTAGAAACAAGAGCGGACCTCTTTCGTGGAAAAGCCACGGTGATGCACTCGGCAGTCACGACACAGTATGTGAACATCGGTCCTAAAGCGACTAGGCAGATACTGCAAACAGTGTACACCTCCGTGTCGAATCTTACGTCTATAGATGATCCCGACATAGCTGGAAACTCGCCATTAGTGTCGGCGTGCACCTATGGCCACGACAACTCCACGATCATTGATTTTCTGCTCCAAAAGGGCGCCAATCAGAACGCGGTGCCTGAAAAGCACATACCGGTTTCCGACCGAGGCGTTCCGATACCGATGAGTGTCTCATTCCCAGCATTTTATGCGACGGCACGAGCGGGTTATATAGCATCCATGCGCCGACTCATTGAATGTGGTATCCAAGGGGATCTGAATATCGTCACGGATTACGGTCGGAACATTTTACAAAATAACATCCGTCGCTCGGTGAAGTACAACAGCCCTCGAAAATCGGCGAACTCAAAGGTTTCCCATTTTCGGCAAAAGCATGACATATGGAAGGATAACTTTATGTTTTTGGTGACGCGAGGAGCGAATATCAACGCTACGGACCCACACGGCTGGACGACGCTACACTGTGCTACTCTTGGACCGTATTGCGATGTTGAGATGCTGAAGGTTCTCCTAGAGTGTGGAGTTAATGTCGATATCAAGGATCGAGATGGGTGTACGGCGTGGGATCTAGCGGTAAAGTATGCTAGGACCAGATTGAGAGCCTGGCAATGGTTTGGGTTTGAAATGCTGAAAAGAGGAAAATTAAGAGAGGAAGATTTGAAGGGGAATATGTCTAAAAGGCTATATTTGAAAGGCAAATGGGCTAATGACACAGATGGCGAGGGTGGAGAACTAGAGCCGATGGATGTCTCGTCTCAGGAGTTTATAGGGCAGAGTTTACCTGACGATGATGAATGGCTATTTATGAGCTCCATGCATCCTTATGAAAGTGATCAGATTTTTGGGGAAGATGAAAAACTGGACCCAGAGGCTGCGGGGGTGAAGTTTCGGTTTCCGGTGGAGGAGTTTTGGTATAGCCAAGATATACAAAAGACGAATTTCAAGGGTCGGAGACAGGGAAAGGCGCCGGAGAGGGAGACTGGAAATTCGTGGATGGGAACTGTGGGGAACGTGCTCGCTTCTTTTGTCGGATAGTTTTCAATCCGTGAGCGGAGTGCATGTTAGACACTCAAGACCTGCATGTACCATAGTCATATGTATCCCATATTTCGGTGGTTCTGTGTCACCAAGATGACCGTCGACGCTGAGCTGTGCAGCTGTGCAGCTGTGCGGGTGGCGCGTGGTGGCCACGTCGGGGTCGGTCTCCAACGCGACTCCATTCACGCATGTGCCTGTTACATATTTTCGAACCCTTTTCGCGGCTTCGATTTCAGCCGAACCGAGGCCTGCCTGCCTCTGCAAAGCTAAAGGCTAGCAGGGCTTACTTTCTCGTTTCTTCTTCACTCTTGAAATCCCCACACACCCCTACAGGTAGGCCTACAGGCAGGGCAGACTGTGGGGTTCGCATTCGATGGTTTGAGATGCGCCGAATTAATTCGAATTCCCACTGTCTAGCCGGGAGCAAAGCCGCATGCTTCGGTTTGTGAGACTCCCGTGCTCGATTCCCCACGTTCTTCCACCACGGCTGTTGGCTACGGATTGGGTTGGATTGAAGGCAGCACGGCGACCGATACATCGGTTGCCCTTGTCGTAGTCAACGGCCTGAGGCGAAGGACCATTTCGGGCGAATTAATTACCAACTTCCTTATTTTACCTTCCTCTTCTCACTCCCTCCACTTTCCTTGCCCTCTTCATCCTTCTGACCAGCTTCTGCTCTGCTGGCAAGATAAAGGTCCTGACGGCTCCGTCGTTCAGTCTTCTCGTCGACCTGGATTTTGTTGTTTCACTGCTGTTCATTCAAGCAGTCTTACACTTTTTTTGGTTCCGAATTGCTGCTGTTGTCGTAAACCCCGTAGAACCGCTGTGTCGTTCTCTCGTATTCAGTCCCAGTTGCCTGGAAACACGCTCGCCTCTCGACTTCCTTCCCTCGTACCCTGACACCCAGATTCAGAAATACAACGTATACAACACAAAATGGCTGCCGCGGGGACGTCAGAACTCGGAGAGTAACGAAATAGCGAGAGTTGTAGACTTTGGTGTGCTAACTTGGATTTATAGCCCTCGCTCTCGGCCTTCCGGCGATTGCCAGTTACCTCGATGCTAGACACCACATATCCCGTGATCTACACCTAGTCTCCTGTATTACCGTCGCCCGTATCCAAGCTGCCTTTCGTGAAAAAAAGGATCGCGTGAACGCATTCTACGTTCTCGAAGAAAATGCCCAAAAGTTCCCAGAACGACCGTGGTTGTGGTTTCAAGGCCGAGAGTGGAAATACGGAGAAGGATTCGAGATTGTCAAACGTTACGGAAATTGGTTGAGGGATGAGTACGGCGTTAAGAAGGGAGACGTTGTTGCGATCGACTTTATGAATTCACCGCAGATGGTATTTTTGTGGATGGGATTATGGTCCGTCGGTGCCACTCCGGCGTTTTATAACTACAATCTGTCCGGTGATTCTTTAGTGCATGTCGTCAAAGTCAGCACCACCAAGCTGGCCATAGTCCAATCGAAGGTTGAGCAAGACGTTGGAGCACAGAAACAGATCAACGATGCCCTACCGGGTGTTGAAGTTCTCATCTTTGACGAGGCGTTGGAAGAAAAAATCATGAAATGGAGAACGGATAGACCTGAAGATGAGCTCCGAAGTGGCGCTCTACAGTCAGAAATGGCGTGTTTAGTCTATACTAGGTACTATGAGCCGCTACTCGTTGGAAAACATTGGAAAACATGCTAACTCAATGCCGATTCGTGTAGTGGTACTACAGGTCTTCCAAAACCGGCAATAGTTTCTTGGTTCAAAGTCACACTAGCTTCAAAATTCGTGGGCACATGGTTACGCATGAAACCCGGAGTGGACCGATACTATACCTCCATGCCAATCTATCACGCCTCGGCCGCCATGTTTAACATTATGACCTGTCTTCAAATCGGCGCCACATCTTGCATCGGAGAAAAATTCTCAACAAAGACGTTTTGGTCGGATGTTCGCGAGAGCGACTCTACAATGATCCAATATGTCGGTGAGACTTGTCGCTACCTCCTTTCGGCACCACCTAGCCCGGATGATAAAAATCACAAAGTCACCATAGCTTTTGGTAACGGTTTGAGAGGGGATGTGTGGAAGGAGTTTAGAGAAAGATTTGGAATCAAGACGATAGGTGAGTTTTATGGTGCCACTGAAAGTGTGGCTGGGACGTGGAACTTGAATACCGGAGACTTTGGCGTCGGTTCAGTCGGAATTCAGGGAAGCTTGGTGAAAGCGATTACTCGTGCAAACACAGCGATCGTGGATCTTGACTATGAGACCGAAGAAATCTGGAGAGACCCAGTCACTGGCTTTTGCAAAAAAGTCCCAACTGGTGAACGAGGAGAGGTTATCTTCAAACTCGACGAGAACAATATCGGTGCTACCTATAAAGGATACTATCGCAACGAGAAGGCCAGTAACAGCAAGCTGTTGAGAAACGTGTTCAAGAGGGGAGACGCTTGGTTTAGAAGTGGCGACGTCCTCACATTTACCAAGGATGGGCAAATCCTCTTTGTAAGTTGCATCTGCATCCCTTTCGTTGTTTGCCACACAATTTAACATTTCTGAATCATACAGAACGATAGAATCGGGGATACATACCGCTGGAAGTCAGAAAACGTATCTACCATGGAAGTCTCAAACGCCATCAACTCCCACCCCAAGAAGCTGGTCGAAGACTCCGTCGTATTCGGAGTTCCCCTTCCCAACCATGATGGCAACGCAGGTGTAGCCGCCGTCGTCTTGAGTCCTAACGTCCGTGAAGACGAAGCGACATTCGACGATATACTCAAATTCTTACAAAAGACTCTACCAAAATACGCCACACCCATGTTTATCAGAGTTATCGCTGAGGTCGAGCGCACGGGGAACAATAAGATTGTGAAGGGTGGTTTACGGAAGCAAGGTGTTGATCCTGAGAAGACTAAGGGTACAGGTAGCGTTTGGTGGTTAAAGGATGGGAGATATCAGAAGTTTACGGATAGCGATTGGAGCGGGATCACTGCTGGGAGAGTAAAGTTGTGAATAAGGGGGGTTTTCAACCTTTATTATAAATGTATAGCATTTGCAATGATATCTCTTTCGTATGATAAAATCCCCATCCAATATTAAGGCATCGATGCTTCAAAGCTAAATAGATAGATACTCAAACATTTAAGTAGTTCAGTATACTAGAAGGTTATTACCCGCGCTTTAAAACAAACCGGCCTAAAGCCTCACAGTATGAAGTCTCAAAACAAATGGAATCTTTTGCAGATGATACAAAACGTTTTGGAAAAAGAAAAAAGAGGTGATCACGCAATTGTGTCGCGAGTTACGAGACTGCTTATCAGCCCCTGCATCGTCTTTGGCCGTCAAATCAGACCTCCCGTTGTCCCGTTAGGGCGCTCCATTCAGTTGAAAAGATTGTTTCTTTCTTTTTACCACTGGCCAAGCCGATTCGGCCATACTAAGTCGACATATAGAGAGCTGAAAATAAAGCACATATCCTGCAGAAACTTTCCGTTTGGCTCTTTGAGTCCCGCTAAACTCGTTCTGAGGTTACTGATAAGTCTGTCATGCATGGCTGTGTAGCAACTGTTACATTGGTCGTCCAGCGATTTAAAGTATAGAGTCATTTTTTTAAGAACTTTAATCTCCACCTTGCCCCCGCTTCCATAAATCTCGTTTAGGATGGCTACGAGACAGCGACAGTCTGCCACAGATAACCTCAAAGTCAAGGATAAGCATAAGTCCGATATTTTGTGACAAGCTAATCTAGCGTATTCGTTTGAAATATCGTGTATTTGCAGGAAGTCGCAAGCAGCTAAAGTATCTTGTAAAAGCTTAATAAACTTTTCAGTCATGGTTATTTCGTCCAAACCTTGTCGGTACAACCATTTTAGGATGTTGTGCATAGCGGGGGGCTCGATTTCGGGTAGCTTGATGCACCTGGTCTGTGTCTCTTCTAGACCCCAAGTGAACGCGGACTTGAAAAATGCTGATTGCTATGCGAGGACATATTCGTGGGCAGCCATTATTTCCTCGTTTGGTCCTACGACCAACTTGACAACAGGGTCCTTATAACGAAACATTTCAGACCTGTACAAGGCAGAACAGTTAGTTCACAAGACCATATACAGATGATTTTGTATCTTATAAAGAGCTAAACGGGGTGCGAATACGAACTCTTGATATGCCATATTGACTGGAGTTTTGATGTTGTCGTTGGATTAGTCTTTATTTTTCAGTCTAAGACGTACGCGTACATATAAGTGAAGGTGTAAGTGCTGGAGAACAAGTGGATGGTTAGATAGTTGGTATTCTGGGTTTTCTCGCTACGCTAATTGATAGTTCTCGTACATCCCACAACCTATCACATTTCGAAACATCTAGAAACTGCAGTAGTCTAGGTGAACCATCCGTATGATTATATAAGTCTACTTCTTTATAAAATATTACTATAAAGTATGAGCGACAGCTCACTAACAGTAGTTAAAAGCAAATACGATTAGGACACGTATAGAAGTAGATGTATGTACATCGATATGAGGATGATGAAACTTCAGACACCTTTTCTATCTGGGTAGTTTCTAGAACAAAGCAACCTCGATTCCATTGGGTAACCCCACTATCTTTCAAAATCCGATCCCGTTCTTAGACCAATTTCTCTTGCAGTACTTTCAAGCTTTGGCGACCTTTGTGGAGGGTGTACAGCGCCAGCTCGCCATTACCACTCTCGTCTTCGCTACGACGTCTTGCAATCTCGAGATACTCTTCCCTTTCTCCGCTCTGCTCTCCAATCGGAGCTACAATACCTGCGTATTTTAGTAAGATGGTATTCAATATGAGTCGGCAGGTCCTCCCATTTCCATCTAAGAAAGGATGAATGTTGACGAATTCACCACAAGCATCGGCGGCGATAAAAAAAGGATCTAATTCTCTGGAGCTTTCTGCCGTTACCATTTTCTGGTTGAGCTCCTGGACGAATCGTTCCATTGCCCTCCCAATGAATCTGGGATTAACGAAGTTGCTACTACCAGCGCTAACATGAACCTGTCTATAAATGCCTCCATATCGTTGGTATGGCGTCGCCGGAGCGTTCTGGTGGATGGCATCGATACCATGCACAAGAATTCTGTGCGTTTCACAGATCAGCTCTTCGCTGAAAAGCTCGTCGTTGTTTATGATTCTGTCAATCATGTATATAAAAGCTCCAGCATGGTTGACGACCTCTCGACGGTCACGAACCTCGGTACTGCGGAGCGATTCTTCTGGACTTTGAACTAAATTCTCGAGTCTGGCTTGGTACTCGGAAAATTTCGAAAAGATGCTGAAAGGTACATCGTCGTAGAAAACGGTTCGGCAGAGTTGGATCGTTTGATCGAGTGGGAGGCCTGCGCGTTCAATGAAATTTGATCCAAATATAGCGAGGGTGATTTGCTCGATGAGAGCGTCTTCAATCTTCTCATATGAGAATAATCCAGAGACGATATCTCGGATTGATGAGCTATACGAAACCGCGTCGTCGAAAACCTCTGTTGCAATCTTTTCTTGGCTTGCGCCCTTCGTATAGTCAATAACAGAATCTTGGATCCCCAGAATGAAGTTAACTGGTAGGGGGTAAGTCCAATCGTGTAGGATCGACCGTTTGATTTTGGATGATAGAGACGATGAGGAGGCTGCGAGATCTGTGTCGGGGAGAACCTGTTTGGCCAATTTGGTGTTTTGAGCATCGCTCGATCGTTCATTTCGAGACATGATAGCGGATACCCTACGGGTTGAATTTTTGATTTTTTTCGTTATATATTATGCTCTGCTGAATATGTGCTCTATTTTACGTAAAGTAAGGGAAGTTGTATGGATGATGGAGAGAATTAAATGAGACCAAAGAAATTTAAAGATTTAATAATGACGGAGATCTGGAGATCTATTTTGATTTTGAAAATTTCCCCAAGATCTACGTAGATCTGCAGCTGACCACAGCTCAACCACGTGCTGAAAGAATGTTCGAAATTGGCCCACCAAGTTGATTAAGTATTTTACGTGTGTCTAAAGCTAGAGACTACAATTCGAAGAAATTTAAGAAGGAAGCCTTTAAGGGCAGAATGGGGCATCTCCCGTGGATTAATGAGTCCCTTCCTTTCAGTCAGGGCATATTAGACGCCACAGTCTCCTCAAACGGTATGCTGATGACATTCTCGTCTGTAAATGGGCTTACCATAATTGGGGGCGTTTCTTCTGGAAGTGTGATTCAAAAAATCTCTTAGGATACCAAGGAGATACGCTTCACGAGAGACGGTAAATCTATCGAAACAGACTGCGGGATATTGGGTCTTTTACCAGTAGGTAAGCCATGTGAGGACGATGGGACAGCACCACCGTCGATTACCATAGAGCAGTCGTACTTATGCTACAAAAGACGCCCTTACTTCAGGATCCCAGACGAATACGTTACACTCGAGTACTCAGAGCAAATCTTGCGGTATCTAGTAATCTACTCGTTGTCGTTCTCATGACTCCATAGCATTCATAGAAATAAAAGACCCATTCCGGGGCGGTACTGACGGAGCAGAGATACCGCAGAAGGATCCTTAGTATCTCTGGGGCGAGACGTTTCAATTCGAAGGGAGCTGACAATTCCGCTTTGCCTGATTCCAGATTTGCATCATCTACCCGGATATCATTGTAAAGACATATGCCGTGTCTATATCTATTACCATGGAGTGCTTGGGCTACCCAATGTGAATGTGCGCTTAGAATTACCTCGGCTCTTTTTGTTATAATACAGAAGATATTTATTTTCAACCATCTTCTGTATCATCTAATGTGTGAACATCAATTCTGCTGCTTGTTTCCAAATTGCATCGAACTTCTAATTATGGACGAAACTCAGGCTCGTCAAGCAGTTCAAGTACCATCGATCACGAACAATATGGGGCCGCGGAACTCAAAGGACGAGGCGGGTGGCTGTGTAGTCATGGCTTAAAGCAAACGATTCCCAGGCGATAGTCCAAAATTTGAATCGGCTGGCGGACTATTAATATGATTTTAAGCGGACTCGAATCAGTGTCGATCGCTGTTATTCATATTTCCGACCATTAATTAGCTAGGCAGTCAATTTGATACTCTGAATTAATTCCGATTCGATTCGAGCTTCCCAAGATTTTTGCAATTTTGGTGTTTCTTTTTTAAGGTTCAGTTGGATTAGCTTTGAAGCAATCCGGGACTTATTTTTTTTGGGAAGGCTTGAAGTTTTAAACTCCATTTTCGAAACAAAATATATTAATACGAGCGCGCCATTAGTCAGGTCATTGCAAGTATGTCTCTAGGCCTCGCGCTTCTGGTTCAACGATCGAGCCTTTTCGCCATGTTTCTCGAAACGTGAGTAGGCGAATGTGTTGTTCACAACGTTTGGCAGGGATATCTTTTTGGCCAGCGACCAGGATGGCTTCCTACATTTGCATTCGCAGCCACCGCGGCGGCGCAACGGCGTTCATTGTACGTGATAATTATCTCGCTCGAGATACGAAGATATACCGATAGGGATGATGCAGATTCAGTATGCGGATACGCTTCGACTGTACTTTCTAAAAGTACCAGCTTCCAGATTTGAATGAGCGGCGTGTTTTAGTTCTCGTCACGGAGCCTGGAGTTTTCGAAGCCTAACTCGGCCTCGTTGTTTCAAACGGTCTCAACCGAACCTTGGGCCTTCCACAACGAAGGAGACCGAAGCGGCTCGCACTTCGAGATCTTATTACCAGCGAGAATTGAATCTAAGAACTTCCAGTTTTTGATTTTGATCTAAGCGGGGCCGGCTCCTTGATGGCTAGCATACATCGTGAGCTCGGTTTCATGATTTCAGCCGAGATCGGGTTCTAAGGTTTTCAGAGGCTAGAGCATCCGATACGGCAAGTCCCAGAGTTTTCAAGCTTTCGAAATTTCAATGCAAGTCGCATTCGAGTACTCGTGGAGCCCCGTGCTATGCCTTGATGTTCAAACTTTCACATTGTTGCAGTAGGCATTTTCAAGCGCGAATTAAGGCTTGCTACCAAGAGACACTACTAACTGAAGTCGCTTGTCCGAAAAGATGAATATAAAACATTCGAAATCCCTCCGCTTTTGAACGCTCTCAATTTCCAAGCAAGCCTCATCAACTCTCAACCGCTTCTTAGATCTACGCATTCTTTAGCCCAGGTGGCATTTCCTATTCTCCTCTCTTTTCTATCAATATCGCCCCAGCGGCTGATTTTACATTTGCCTTCATTTCTTGACGACTGTCTTGATCACCTTTGCTGTGCAAAAATATCAGATTCACTCTATTCAATTCTACCACTCTTTTTTTCTATCTTCTTAAACCGTCACCATCAATTAAATTACTCAAAAATGCATTCTAAGATCTTCATCACTGCTTTTTGCACCATCCTTTCCTTGGTCAACATCCCTGGAGCTGCAGGTCACGGTCTCATTCTCAGCGCTACCGGTGATGCTGGCACTGCTACCAGCAAAGGACTGGGTGTCGATGATTCCACCCCTCGTGATGGAACCAGAAGAAGGCCATTCCAGCAGGATACCACCATATTCAAAGGTCAAAGAACAGTCGCTTCAGCCCAAGGATGTGGTAAAACTCTCGAGGGAGGTGTTAACAAAATTGACGGCTTCACCGGGACGATGGCTCAAGTCACCCAGGGGGGTAAAGTTAGCATGACACTCCACCAAGTCAACACTGACGGGGCCGGCCCATATACTTGTATGGTTAATGCTGCTGGAGACGGCCAGTCTTTCGTTCAAATGCAAGTTACCACTCAAGTCCCTGGCAGAAACGGCAATAATATCAGGAATCAGAAAAAAGATCTCCCACTTGTCGCCCAGCTTCCAGCCAACGTCCAATGCACGGGCACTGTCGGCGGTATGAGCAACGTCTGCATGGTTCGTTGCCAGAACAATGCCCGCGCTGGTCCTTTTGGAGGCTGTATTCCAGTTCAAATGGTAGGTGGCAGCGCCAATACTACCGCGCCTGCCCCTCAAGGAAGATTCCGTTTCGCCCGAGATTTCAAATGGTAAATTTTCAGCTCGGATTGACCCGTCTGTGTCTATTCCTAAGCTTTTGGTGCGAAAAAGGTTGAGTTGTTATGTAGCTTCTTCAGAATCCTGTATATATGTTTACGACTTCTCAAGCATGAGATGGTCTTAGCATACACCTTGTTACGATAGGGATTATAAAACTAAATAAAAAATTTAACCTCAGCAATTATTCTTTTACCACGAATATGACGTAGAATTTGTGGTTTTCTAGATTCGGCAAGCGTGTTCCATGTTCCAGAGCGAGCTCCAAACAGGGGCTTCAAGTTCCCTCCCGTGCAAGTTTGAAACGCCTCACAAACGCAAACAATGATATTTTAGGTTCTTGAGGCTCCGGAAACTCCCCGTACATATATGGGAAATCTAGAGTATGACTCGCAGCAATCCATTTTGAATGGTAAATCTAGAGAAGCTTACTTCTACTTCAACATCTTAAGCAAATTCTAGAAACTAAATTACTGTGGTTCACGCAATTCATCGAAAACTATAATTGTGACTCCAATGTAACCAGTTAACCTCGACCTCTATAGATCTAGGCGCCGGCGGCTCGACTTATTTCGATGAGCGAGCAAGCGCAAAACTATAGTACATCACACCGAGAAATTTGATATGAGGGCAAGAAGTTTGTTTTGAAAGGCTTATCTGTATCTTCTAACCGCGGAACTGTAGAACGGCTTTTCATATTGTAAACATCGACAGCCGCAAGGTAACCTATGCTGTAACTCTGCACAGAGTCTTGGATCAGCTAAGTCGAAATGTGTTGTTTGGCGCGTTTCGAAGGAAGCTTCATGTTTCCGAGGCCTAGGCAGGTTTAGTGTGTAGGATGGGCTTCGAATATTTTCAGCTACAAATACTTAAGTCGGGGGTCTTCGAGGCCTTTCACTAGTTCAATAACCTCAATCTATTCCATTAATTAAAAATCCAAAAATCCCAGTTCATGCAGCGCGGGCCGCAGTGTCGAATTTTGTTTCTGTAAGCTATTCCTCTCAATCATACTAGTCCGGATTTGGTGAGATGTTGTTTTTTGTGGCTGGATTGTGTTGTCTCCTCTCTGGTGCACAAGCACTTGTCGTCCCAACTTTCTCAACAAGATTGGAAGCGAGAGAGGCCCAATTACCGAAGAGACAAAGGTTGTTTCAAGGCGTAAGTTTCTACGTATTATCATGAGAAAGACGCTTGGTCGGAGCTAACAGTTGTATATCTTTTGTAGATATTGGAAGATGTCGATTTAAAGTGGCAGGCTTGTAGCAAAGAAACTTCGCATATGGTCTATCAATGTGCAAGATTAAGTGTAAGTGCACTTCTAGCTAGGTTTATGATCCACGACGAAGACTGATTGAAGAGATATGCCTGGGTACAGGTTCCTCTTGACTATCAAAAACCCGAAAACGGCCTTCGGGCCATTATTCCCCTCGTCAAGTTTCCTGCTGCAAAAGGTACACCATCTAGAGGCACTGTTCTCATCAATCCAGGTGGACCGGGTGCTGCAGGCACCGAGTTTATCTATGATTTCAAAGTATCTGCCGCCATTCAAGCTAATATCACAGGCCCAGGATGGGACATCATCGGTTTCGATCCACGTGGCATCGGTTATTCTGTTCCATTTTTTACTTGCAACGCGACTACCTTTGAGCCAGACCGTCAGAATGCCACATATCTATCCCCTTCCAGAGACACCCATTCATTTAGAAAGAGGTTTGTTAATGCTACAGATATTGGCATGGTGATCCCTGATAGTTATCCTGCGCAACAATTCAAATCGCTCGAGGCCAATATAAACGCTACCAGTCGCTGCACTAAATTCTCCGGTGCGTATAATCAAGCAGGTCAACACATGAATACTGTAGTAGTCGCGACTGATATGCTTTCTATAGCGAAAGCACTTGCTCGAGAGGCAGGTAAGTCGGAGGCTAACGTTACTGTGAACTACTATGGTATGAGTTATGGCACGACACTCGGTCAGATCTTCGCATCATTATACCCTTCAAACGTCGGGAAATTCATACTAGATGGTGTTGTGGATGTTAATGCTTATATCGCACAAGAGCGAATGAATAGTAGGCTATTGCATACCGACGAAGCCTGGGCTGAGTTCTTTTCTTTCTGTAACGACTTTGGATCGGATTATTGTAAGTTCTTTACGAAAGGAGGTACTAATGCGATTCGTGGTCGGTTTAATAACCTCATGTTGAAACTTGATCCAAGCAAGTATGAAGGCAAGAACAACTCTGATGTCGGAATAGTTGCGAAACTTCTGGATAAGGTTAAAGGCAAAGTTTTCATCGGTCTCTATAGCCCTCGCTCTGCCTGGCCAGTTATAGCGGATTATCTAGTTACCGTTGAGTCAATGATTACCCCAGAAGACCCCTCACACTGGAACACAACAGTACTTTCAACGTGGGAACGAACTCGAAAGGAGGAAAAAGAGAAGAAGAAGCCTGCTTCACCTTTACCAAAAATTCCAGAAGCTAATATGGCGGTTCTTTGTACTGATGCTCATGATCTAAGCAATCGCGTGTTTACTCCTGCGGAGGACAAAGAATGGTACAAGGTTAGTAACCTGGCTGGGCACGGGTCAGCATCTGACCCAAAGATTTGCGCGAAATGGTCTATTCATCCATCCTGGAAATGGTATGGACCTATTGGTGGAAAGACGGCAACCCCAATCTTATTTATGGGGAACCATTTCGACCCTGTCACTCCCTACGAAAAGTAAGTGTTCTCATAAATCTACAAACTAAGTTTTCTGTGATATTTGCTAACTTCTAAAAGTGCTGAAAAAGCTAGTAAGTTATTCTCGGGAGCGCAATGGGTCTACGTTGACGAGCTTGGTGTAAGTTTTTGTCTAAATTTCTTTAAATACAGTCTTGCAATGTAGCGGCTAACTGATATTATCTGCAGCATACCGCCCTGAGGAAGAACAACGATTGCGTCTATCAACATGCTCTCGCGTATTTCCAAAATGGTACTCTTCCAGAATCTGGTGCTCGATGTGGGAGATCGAAGTTTACAATAACCGACTGAGGATCTTTCTGATTTCAGCCAATCAAAGTACATAAAGCTTCTCGAGCTCGATACGATATTCAATAAATTTTAAGACTAGAAAATAGGGGAAGAGGGGAACTTCCTAAGTAATTAATATACGCAAAACTACCTAGAAAGCACTAATGTATAATGAAGAATTCCGTATTATTCAACGCTTCGTTTATTTATGGCCTATTGGTTCTGCAGAAATTTATGCTGCAGCCGGCGTTAAAGCCAAAGATATTATTCTGTTGGCTTTTTGGCAGAGCCAAAGAAATTGAGAGGAGTATTGTACAGAATTTTGATCTTCAAAAGTGTGATATTGGAGGAAAGAGCAAGAGATGTGTTTATAAATACAAAAAAGCAGTATATTCCGATGTATCCAGGCCTTAAAAGCAGTCCGTATATCAAAAACCAATTTGAAGCCTCCCTTCCCTGTCAAATTTCAAGGTATCTTCAGGATTAACCAACCTTAAAAGACGGTCAGCAAAGTCCGGAAATTTATGATGAACTGCAAGAAAGTCTTCATTTTGGCGGAATTCGGATGCGAAGATACTGGAGAAGCGAGCTAAGAGGCTTCGGAACTTATCACCACATTCCTCGTGGACTTTGGTTGATGCTTCTGGTGTCTGGGCCTCTGTTGTTTGCGGTTCTAATAACGGATCAGTCAGTGGTCTACTTGACGTTAAACTAATTTTCAGGCATTATTAACTTACCTGAACTACCCCGATTGGCAGCCTTTTCGGGGGCTACGTTGGCAGCGACTACTTCTTTAGAAAGAATTGGGCCCAAGTGCCGATCAGCTGCCCCTTCTGCTTCGTACGTGTGCTCAAAGATGACTGCCACGGCCGTGGCAATTGAATTGGAAAGTCCAGATGGTTTTTTCGACTGTACGGCATGTAATAGCAAGCTTGCTTTCTGAAAAGCGAGATCTTTCAAGGGCAAACAACCGAGCCGTTCCGCCAAAACATAAACTTTTGCATGAGATGCCACCGCACTCGGGCCATCCTCGTCACAAAAATAGTCTTGGAGATAGCAATACTGGTTAAACATCTTGAATGCCTCCGGGTCGTCGACGTCGTCATTTAGAGTGACTAGCTTCTCTCGAGCTTCCTTCATTGATGACTTGAGTAATCCTTGAAAGTAGCTGGAGCATGCAACGGCAGAGGTATGGAGGTTGAAACGCTTGGAGTCTTTGCCAACTACCACGGTTAATATCTCAGAAAGATAACAACTATTAACATAAGCCACCTGTTAGTTATACTTTGTATTGGAAGATTAGAGGAGTATTTTAAATTCTTACTCGCTGAAACTCGAGATCGATTCCTTTTGGAGATAGATTTGATTCCCATCAGAGTCACGTTTGAGATGTGGAACTCTCTGCTGCATGCCACTTAATGTATTTGTTGAATCCTTGACAAAAAGAAAGACATCTGTGCTGAAATGGGGAAACCTTTGGCAGATCTCGATGAAATTCTTATCGGCTCTCATTGTGGCCAGATATGTTGAGGAAAGACGGGCAAGAAGAAGTCGAAATCTGTCTCTTCTGGTGTTCTTCCTCTGGCCATCAGAACATGCAGAAAATGAAATCGCTTTTGACTCGTAGTTCATATCTGGTGTGTAGCTGTAGATGACCGAGATAGCTTCGAGAACGTCGGGGAATATTCCTTGGAGGATTTCGGTGTGATTCTTCATATGTTCTCCATGAAGCCAATTGTTTATCTTCTTCAAAGCAAGGGTTTTCAACGACCCACACTGCAACTTCTCTGCAAGAGCGTAAACTTTGGCGTGAAACCCTAGGGAGCTCGCTTTCTCGTCATTGTTGCGAAAATAAGTACCAAAATAGCAGTACTCGATAAACATTCCGAATGCTTGGTTATCATAAACTGCTTCTTCCAGTCTTATACCTGCAGAGGTTGCACATTGAGAATCTAAGGAAATAAGGTCTCCGATATATGGCGACGTTGAAATGACCGCATCCACGTGTAGGCGATATTTTGTAGCTTCAGGCCCCACAGTGATGGTAATGACATCGGAATTGAATTGACTAGAATAATGGAAATACAGTCAATATAAGTAATCAAGGCATCGATATGTATCAAAATTTAAAAGGAAAATTTTCAATACCAAGTGAAGCCGTTCACAAGGAGTTTTTCTTGGCTGTTCTTTTGCGTTGGGATATCGCAAGGCTAAGATTTTGAGCCTTCAAATACGCGGTTGTTGCTTCAAGATCGCGGACCCTGGTTTCAAGAGCAATGCATTTAGTTTCCGAATCCTGGTTTCTTGTATTAAAATCCACGATCTTGGCTTTAAGGTCATGATTTTTAGCTTCAAGGTCTTGATTCTTAACCTCAAGACTTTTGATTTTAGCATTGAGGACAGCAATATGTGCTTGGAGGTGAGAGTTAATATTCGCGATTCCCTGGGCTTCGATATTGAGATTTTCAAATCTTTGATTGAAAGCAGCACACTCGTTCTGAGCTCTTCCCATTTCTTGTGTATATGCGACGCAAGAGTGGATTGCATCATTCTGATGTCTATTTTTGCAGCGGCAAGAGTGACATCTACCACAGAAGACACATATGCAGTCTAGCCTGCAACCTTGACATAGCATCGAACACCTAAAATTGTGGCAACGTTGAGTATCCATTCGACAAGTATATGGACATTTAATCATGACGATAGATAATGTTATGATAATGCAATAATAGCTTTCCAAAGATCGGATCGGTACCTACCTGGGATGTCCTTGTACCATCTTGCCTAAAACTTGCACTTGACGGGCTTCGATATCACCTGCCAAGTAATACCAAATGGGAACTCCGGGATCTGTGAGATGATGAAGGTAATGCGAGGATTGTTGGATGATTTCGGATACCAAATTTTGGGCTGAGCTGGCTACGAGACTAGGGCCGAGACTGATTAAAAGGACTAATGAGAAAGTAATTATTGAATGAGCTTCTTGACCACAAGACTAGAATCCATTATCATTGAGGGAATGGGGTGCAGAGGAAGAAGTAGGGAATGAAAAAGGAAATATCTGTTTAGAAATCTCTTTTAACAACCAAATTGGAACTCCTAAGTGCTGGTTGCCGAAGCTTTTAATGCATTTTGCTAGGAAATACATAGCTAGGTCATTAAAACTCAGTCTAGAAGCTAGCAGCTAAGTAGTCATGAGGCTGAAGCATCAATACAAGACTATGGTAGCCATGAAACTAACACCCACCTACTTTACGCTTGAAAACTCCCTTTATACTTTATTAGAGCTAGGGATTACCATCGTATGTCTCTTGGTTGCTGGAGCATTGATAAAACATCACGCCAAACCCGGTCAAAAGATGCAGCAAATGTAAAAAATTCAGGCAAATATAAAAGATGTAAAGTGTATATATCTATATAACAAATTAATTACTAATATATATACTTAGTTATATATATTTTTAACATTAGTATCAAAGTTAACATATTACATAAATCTAAACTAATGGCTTGGCATATTTCTAATCAGAAATATTCGAAATTGACTTAGAAAAATTGGATTTTAAGAGTCTGGCTAACAGCGAGACCAGATTTCAGCAACCACACCACCACCACCACCACCACCACTACCATTACAACAACCACACTGCGCGCACTGGACTACTGGACTACTGGATTACTGGACTCTGGCTCTGGCTCTGGCTCTGG
>LDDX01000082.1:143193-176601 GCA_012184315.1 Arthrobotrys entomopaga
ACATGTAAGTTGTTTATTTTAGTTATAATAAGCTGTATACGTAATAGTAGGTTATATAAATTAATTAATTTAATTAATTATTAAATTAAATAATTCTGATCAAATACTTATGTCAAAATATATAACTCCTAAGCTAGTTTGGCATGATTATGTTTACATGTTTACATATAAGCACATGTTCATGAACATGTATGTCCGATACTTCCATATTGCAATCAGAAATTTAAGTGCTATATGGTTGCGATTTATACTTGTTATGGAGATATGATTTAGTGACAAAACCTGACCTTGATAAGATTCTTTTTGCGGGACTAGAACGGCTGGCCGGCCTGCGAGACAAAATATATATGTATAATGTGAAAAAAATCATCACCAAGCTTGATATTACAAAAAGAAACCTTTAAGAGCACTTGAGCTCGCAATATGGATCTCTGCATATATATATATATATATGCATCATTTTCATAGTCTATGTATGTGCGCTATAGTTGTCTCGTAGACTAGCCGCAGGGCACGAAATACCGGGAGAGTGTTCTCTTAAATTTGACTTTGCCTTGGTAGTAAATAATAAAAGTTGCTCATTAGACTCGGACTCGTCGAAGCAAGATGTGTACGCGAATGAAGATATCGATATTGGCATCTAACAGATCTAAGCATTTTGAGTAGATAATTTATCTTAAGCTAAAAAGCACAGCGTCACCAGGGCTGCTTGAAACGAAAACGATTGATCTTTCGGCTGTAGTTTATTTTGATTGGAGAATACGCGCATCCCACCTTCGAAGCGCTTCATTGAAAGTTCGAACACACCGCAATTTCTCGACAGGGATCCGCTGCCACCCCTTGTTTAATTTTCGGTAGCTTCCTTGTCGCTTGCCTGAATTCGTGCCCCAATCGCAAAGTTACCAGGCAATATGATTGGCCGCCAAAGCTAGAGCCGCCACGAAAATAGCGGTCGAATGAGGATTCACGAGGCTGGGAAATTTATTTCGGGTATTCCTCGACGCCGCGTCTCTGCATAACTTTGAAACAATTGCAATCGAGACAATCGCAATATTTGACGGGTTTGTTGCAGTATATAGTCCCGTCATACAGCCCCGAGGCGCCGATTCTGGAATCTCTTTCGCTAACCGTTAATTTTCCACGACAATCGTTCCCATTCCGACATTGCCGGCATCGAATTCACACGGGTGTATACTATCGAGAACTCAGATTGGAGCATTGGCTGTTGTTTGCTTGGTCGAAAATATCGCAACTCACAGTATCCAACAACCCATACCGTACCGCGAAATAAGTTCGACTAATTCTATTGCCCTGCTGAAATTTCGTGTGTCGACTCGCGACTGGTTCACGACACAAGACAAGGCAATTTTTTCTCTACTTAAATTTAAAGGGTGGCTTAGTATCTACAGGCTAGATGATTATGGACGAACGGATTCCCGTCGATATATTTGAGCGGAGTAAGAAGCCATCCGTGTTGCCTCACATTCAGAATAGAGCACAAACGTTGATTCTAATTAAAATAGAGTGTGGGGAATGGGTCTTTAGCCAATCTGACTTAAATACTCATTTGTCGTCGGGTAAGAGAAAATCACACTTCATAATCAAGAACTATACGCTTGCACATATGGCGATGACACGCAAATATACCGTTTAATGCTTTTGAGTTTCCAACATGGAGAGCTAATGACTAATTTCATGATTTATGGTTCGATATTTAGAGTCTACATCGGCATGCTTCGTGTAAGTCCTCAAGACTATGCTGCAGGTTTTTATGCATGAGACAAATATTTTTGACTTCATGTTGGTGGTCTGTTCGACTTTCTAATACCCATATTTTTTACGTTAAGGTTTATGGAATCCGATCCATTGCAAGGTAATGACCGACGGTCGGCGATACTTCACTCGGAACTTGAAGCCTTTTACGGCATGCCATCGGAAATATGGACCAACGTGCATTGGGAAGCGAATGGCTATTACGGATGCCGTGACTCGCGCTCGGAAATAGACCGGCATGGTTCGTATCCGTCTAAAGAGAGAAGTTGACGCTTTAATTTTGGTGAACGACTAGATTTAACCATTCTCCTTTAATCCAGACACTTGGTTCCGCTATCTCATAAAACAGTTGATCAAAGAACCTAGCGCGAAAAACGAGCTGCATTACGATTATACATGGTTCAAAATGGCCTTTTTTACTACGTGGAATAAGGCTGGGCATAAGAGTATCCTATGCCTAGATTGTCCAGAAGAAATGAGGATTAGTGTCAGAGGATCTCTCGATACCGCGTGCGATGACCATTTTCTCACCGATCCTTATTCCTTTCACCAAATAATAATTCGAGGAATTGTAAACGTCTATGATGATTCAATCTGGAAGATTAGAGATGTCGTCAGACACGTAGAAAAGGCAGGTTATCAACGTAGAACTGCTAGTAGCTCTTCGCCTAGTAACACTTCGGAGTCCCTACAGAACCGAGCTCATGTTAATAAACCGGAACCAGAGTATGAGCATCTCCACGAACTAGCGAGGCACGTCATTCATAGTACCGAGACGTTGATCGTATCGACGCAGCAGACAGAACAAATAATGTTACGACAAAGAGAGCGTATGAATCGACTTTCGAATGCACCAGAAGAAGAATTAAGATGCATGAGACAGGTCGGGGACAATCTCATGTTTTATTGGGGTATGATACATGCTTTTAAATGCCGATCGGAGTCCATGCAAGCCCGCCATCAAAACGAAATTAGCCTCGTACGTTCGCGCCCTTCTATTCGTATATAAATCTGCCGAAGCTAATAACGTTATATAACAATTGTGAAGACTTTTAACACGGTCGCCCAATATCAGAGCCAGCTAGCAGCTGTAGATGCTGCCGCCATGAGAGTCATAGCAGTCCTGAGTGCGGCATTCTTACCCGCTACGTTTGTATCGGTAAGTTTCACCCAATCGATCATACTACCTACTTGATCTCTAATTTCGTACTTGCCTCTTTTATAGGCAATATTTAGCATGAGTTTCTTCAACAATGGAGGCGGCCCACCGGACCCTACATCAGGTGATAGTAGTGACGGTGGCGGTGATGGATGGAGTCTTTCTAGCAAATTTTGGCTCTATTGGGCTTTCGCCATACCATTGACCGTCATAGCAATGGTGCTGCTTTGTTTTAGTAACAAGATTCTAAAGAAACTTAAACTGATTTGATATATATATATACCACGCGGCTACGAGGCACATCTCGAGATGTTTCTGACGAATTATAATAGCATGACCATCATACAGCATTTGGCTTTCTGTCTGTGCCCATTTCCTCCCTCCCTTTAGCTTTGGATTCCTGTACATAGCCTGAGCCTTTTGAATTTTTTTATTTTCTTGATTTTCACTATTTTCTATGCAAGACGACGGTCATCGGTTGAGGCTAGTACTCATCCCCTTTGAAATCCCGTTTGGCGAGGAATTGCATGATCCTGCCTTTTCCCTGTCCATCTTGCTGGCAGGGGTGCGAGTATTAATATTCCGATGTGATATCAGACACAAATTAATTTGAACCTAAATTCACGACGCGAATGGACGAATACCAGTAACCCCTTTCCGTCCCCGTTCCTGAAACTTGCATATACTTTAATATTCTCGGCGCCGAGTTATATGGTTGAGAGATGAGATGAGATGAGATGAGATGATATCGACATGGTTAACACTCTGTTTCGGAACATCGCCGACACTGGGTTTTCACAACTCACGGTGGTTACTATTCAAGCTGGCCAAAGAGGAGCCAAGTGATTTGTCGGCGAAAAAGGAGTTCGTCTGGGCCGGAACGCAATCCGTGCCATCTCTTCTGCCATTTTGGGAATTCTAGAGAGTACCAGAGTGATTGTAAGAAAAGTGCACAATCGAGAAAACAAGGTTACATGCGCTCTTGGGATTGAGTTACATAATAATGATATCCAAGCTAAGGACTGAAGCTAGCGGTGCAAACCCTTTCAATTGATCAATGATTTATTCAAGCCTCTGGGAGGTCTAGAGTTTTCAAATTCCTCTTCTTTCGAATTCAATTCAATTGATCAAATATACGATATCAACGATGCCTTGCAAAGCAAGCCCGCCTCCTCCCGAGTTTGTGCAACCCCACACGCCGCGTCCCGTATGGGATTTCCTCATGCGAATGCGACGGTTTCACACTGCGTTACCCAGCCTGAGCCCCGAGATGTTGGAGTCCCGAGAGCATCTACTCTACAGGAAATGGATGGCCATGTGGACGCTTGAACAACAGCAGCAATTGAGTGATTGAACCGACCAAGCACCAACTGGAAGGAAGCAGGTGCTGGACCCAGGCCGCAGCCATTGCATTGTATACCTGCCATTTGAGACGGATGAGCGAATTTTCCCGTATCCTCTGTTATCGGCCGGGTTGATGGGAAAGGGCTCAACTCTGAGTTCATCGTCTTATCTGCTTCATGAATTCATTTCTTTGATTTCGCTTTAAAATCCTCCATCGAAATATCTCAAGTTCGCGTCGTCGCAGTCCAGCTAGCCAAGCTGAATTTAGCAGCATTTGAAGAGTGGTCGTTAATTGCTGCCGTCCGGCGTGTAGACGTCTCTGGCAACCGAACAACGCGTTTTCCCTTTTTCGAGCGTCAACGAGACCCGGATACGGAACACTAGCTACCCCGCTTCTTTCTCACAACATCTCAATTCATTTAAGCCTCAGGGTTTGGAAGAGACAGAAAATAAAAGAGAAAAAACAAAAAGGGGTTGCCGACTGATTTGCGATGCCCTGCAAAGCAACGTTGTCGCCAGTCGAAATAGCGAGGGACGATACTCCGCGGGAAATCTGGGACTGGTTGGTCCGTAAGAGAAAAGAGTTTCGGGACGACAGCGAACTACACCCTCAATCCTACAACTACTGGGGACTCGAGACGATCGAGAGCCTCAACTACGAAACTCGAATGGCCGCTTGGGAAGACGAGCAAGAGGAAACCAGGATTCGGATTCAAGTCGAGATTGAGCGACGGCTAAGCTCGAGCTCTCAACAAGACACCCTAGAAAACCCCACTGTCGCTACCACTACCGTTTCTTGATATCGAGAAATTGCAAAATAGGTTCTTTTAAATAGAATAAATCTATCATTCATGCAATTGACTTTCTCTACAAAAAGCCATCATTTACTTTGAAAAAGCAACTATTTCACTTCGGATTTCGCATCGGCTCCCCACGAGATCACAACGCACAGGAGCTGGCCCATGCAATCGGACGAATCGCTAAGAGAAACGAGGTTTAAGGCTAGCATAAGCTGGAAGGAATTCTATTTCACTAATCGCCGACCGTGCACATAAATTCCGACTTGGTCTGGTACGCTTCTAATTCCGTCAAGAGAGGCAGTTTTCGCGTTTTGATTACGAGCATGCCCGCATGAAAAGCTAAAGGAAGAACCACTTCTATATAGCTATCCTGCAGCGAAAACTCTATCCAAAATATCCCGAAGGCAATCACTTTACTATTCGCGCTTGCAGAAGATATCTTCCATTTATGCGCTAGATATGCTGATGCAAAGAAGGCGGACTATTTCAGAATCTTCGCGAAAAAATTTTGGGGCAATGTTCCGTACTTCTGGCATAAGATTTTTGGATATTTCGTCTATAGAATGTATCAACAAAGTATAAGATGGTCTTGGGATTCGCCGCAAATGTTTCTTTCAACATTTTCATATCCTATTCGCTCGATCTCTATCAAATTCGACCTTACAGCATTACAGCACCTACAAGCCAACATCGAAGAGCATTGTTCCCACGCACGTTTTCCCCTCCTTATCATTTTATATATTGTACCATAATCCGATGTATTTCGTGCCTCACTTAATGTTCGCTCGTTTTCTTAACCTGGGATCGAATGCCCCTGTCTATTAATTTTCAATCAGCCTAGGTCTACAATATTGCAATCTGCATATCTGATTTAGGGCCAAAGTGATATCACACGCGTAGCTATAATCACACGCGTAGCTATATACCTATCGGATTAAAAACAAACTCTAATATCTCTGTTCTATCTCGGGGCTAAAACAATAACTTGAATTTATCATCTTGCATTTTCTGTCGCTTTTTGAAATTCAGCGGTCGCACTAGATCTATGGAAATATTTATTACCTCTATGGTAGATCCGACTGTTTTCTTCACACCAATTCTCGTGCGATATTTCTCAATTGTGTATACGTCTTAACTATTTCAATATTGTCTATTCTGCGGTCTATATCGATTATATATCAAGTCCCTTTTGCGGGAATAAGACGGCAGATCTGGCCTGCGAGACAAATCAAGTCCTGGGATCTTAGAAATATTGTTTTATTCGGGAATTAATGTCATAAGTGAGACCATATCTGTCATGAAAGCGAATATTTTATTAATTATCATAAAAACAGTTACATAAGGCTGTTCGGGATACTGCATTTTCTCAGTTTCTTATTCAGTTTTAACTTAGCGATCTGAAGATCTAAGACAGGCCGAAAGAAAGACTAGACATGATTCTGATGTAGGATTCCTTGGGGGGGGGGGGGGCAACTTGGGCCTTTTCATTCCTCGCTTGTATTTTTGTGGTCTCGGCTTTGAATGTGGTTGCGGCTAGTACTATAGTATGTCCGCTGTCCAAAGGCGACTACAGTATGTAATTTGTTCCACAGCAGAATGATGTATTGATCATTTGCATCCAAGATGTGGTGCGATGGAACTTGAAGCTTGCAGCGAAAGCCTGACTGCTAGGCCTAATCCTCGAGTTAGTCACACGGAAGTCCCTTAAACGCTGCAACATTGTAATTTTCAGATAAGCACTCTAAACCTCGAAAAGATCCAGCTGTAGCCAGCTTAAAACGTACATCGGAACGCCAAGTTGATCTCTAACCATCACAGATTCGGTCATATGTATCTATGAAATTAATGGCAGCAAAGGTTGCCTAGAATTATCGATAGCATTGAATTTTAAACAGTTCCTTGGCATGTTTGAACCCATACAGCAATGAATTGTTTTAATTCAGGATGTCAAACGTGATAAGTTTACGGCCTTCGTTGACTTGGTTTCAGCCCTCTATATACGCTTGCAAATTTTCATATATATATAAGCATAAATAAACAGGCGTCTGTGGATATATAAATTCGTAACCGTATTTACTGTCATCACATTTTAAAATTCATCAATTAAGAAATCCAATTCCTCACCAGTCAATATTATATCAAAATACATTGCCGAGTTGATCTCTGCTTTGAGATCTGATTTATTCCTCTCACTATAAAAAACAAGCTTTCGCTTGAGCCCCAGATCTGCAGAGCAGTCTAAATTCTTCATATCCTTTTGTCATTTGATCTTGACATCCACATTTGTCTCACATCTTATTCTCTCATAACCTATCTTAACTCTAAGCAGCTGACCAGAATGTGGCTTTCAGTATTCGCCTCAACGTTTGTATTAATTTCAATTGTCAACTGTTATACATGTGATAAGACATGCAACTATACCAGGACTGCAAATAGCCTGAACGTAACCCAAGAAAAGGGACACAGACGAGTTCAGTTAGTCGCAAGAATGCCTCTCTTAGATAATTTGACTCTGGAGTTAAATATTGGTAGCAACAATGGCAACAACGATGGCAACGGCAATAATATCGCTAATAAGAATTCAAAAACCGAACCAGCTCTTGGTATCGTTCTACCTATGGGCGATAAAGCTGCAGATCTACCTACTATGCAGGCTACACCAAGCACTCCGAGTATTCCAGTTACTCCATCCGCCCCAAATATTCCTGTCTCAGTACCTAACGTCAAGGTCCAAAGGCGTGGAAGCCGGAGACTGATTACGAGAAATCCTTTTCTTGAAAACATTGATCTCAATTTAGATCTTGCTAATAATAATGGAAATAACGATGGTAACGGTAATAAAATCGCTAATAAGGGAGGCGATAACTCACCTGGGAGTCCTAGGGCCTTCGATAAACCAACGGGTCCCGCTATGCCAGCGGTCTCAAACTCGCAAGTTGCACAAAATACCCCTCAGCTTGTAACTCCCGACGTTCGAGTTACAAGGCGACAATCTAGGGAGTTGATGCGCAGAGGACCAATTTTAGGGAATGTGGGTTTGCACCTAAATATTGGTACAGGTAATGGTAATAATGATGGCAATGGAAATCAAATTAACAACAAGACTGGCAAAGAAGCGAACACCAAGCCTGCGAGTGGTGGTCCTATTCAAACCCCTTCCAAGGATGATGGATCGGTCGCCCCTAATGTCCAAACTTCTCCACTGAGTGTACCAGCCGAACCGGTTACTGTCGGTGCGAAGGGTGCTCCTCAGCCGATCCCTGTTGAGGGAACTAGACCCCGAAATTCTCGACGTCGGATACCAGGCGAACCAGGTATCCATAACTTTCAGGGACGACGCTTCGCTCGTGGTCGCCTCTAATGTTTCTTCTTCTCTCCAGTAAACGCATGTTTAAATATCTTAATTAAAGTATATCCTGCGGGCCGGTCGATATACGCAACCTAGTAAATTGAAGTTTAGAATTAGATACCGATTATAGCTACAATAAAGATTCGCCTCAACTCACATTTTCCTCAGCTATAGTTCTATAACTTATTTTTCAGTTTTTGTAAATCCGTGTTCATGCATCTTTCAGATAACATTTAAGGAAAAATTTCGGGAGATTGAGGTCGTGTATATCAACGCTGTTAGAACATTATATTATCACTCTCGAGTTTAGTAAGCTAGGCTTAGCATCGTAAAGCATGTCAAACTTAGAACCCTATTATTACTTCCTTTACTTGAATTCCGCCATGGGTTTAAAAGAACATATATAAGTAATTTATCACGTATAACCGTGTACATTAATTAAACTCAATACAAAGACATTTATTTCCGGACACGCGCATATGCCTAACGCTTCCTGCGGGATATAAATTCGCTAATCGATCTGTCGATGGGGATGTCTTGGTCACCTGAATCAAAACAATTGTATCCTAATTTCAGTATAAGACAAATACATATTAATACGCATCTATAAATCACAATCTCGGGTTTAGATAAGGTTTCAGGTCAAGATGCAAAGCATTTGGTTGAAAAATTAACTTGAGGTTACAAGAATTTTAACTTTAAACCGTTGAAGGAAATCATGATTGATTATTTTTATCTCTACACTATATGCCTATATGCCTATATGTATATAATATATACAAGTAATTTCTGAGCTATTTCCATACTTCCTACAATTATATTTCTTTTTGAACTTTTAAGATGTTGTTCTTATGGCTCATACATGACTATTTGGAAGTAGGAGCAGCTGCAGCCGCACTCAGAACAGCTGGCATCTTTCCCTGTTTTAAGTCCGCAACTGCCTGTTGTAATTGAGCCCCGGAGAGATTAGTGAGGGTCTGGATCGCTGAGTCTGGTAAGCCCTTTACCATGTTAACGGTGGCTTCCGGCGCTCCTAAACCTGGCAATACCTGGACAATTAGATCTTTTGGTGGGATGCCGTCGACCTGAGGAAACTTTCCTGCTTTCAAGTCGCTAACGATGACCTCTAGTTTATCTGGAGGAAGAGACATGATCTTTTGCAGAAGCTCATCGGGTACACTTTTCAACAGTGTCATCATATAATCTGGAAGTCCTAAGGGCTGTAAAAGGCTCATCGCAGTGTCTTTCACATCAGAGTCGCTACGCTTTTGGATAAGCTTGCGAAATTCGACGGCTTGAGCGTTCATTATGCGCGCAGTCATATTCGCGGCCGCATCTATGTTTTCAACACTGCGTCCGGTATTGACTGCCGCGAAAGGGTATGCTGTGGAAACGGAAATAAAAGTAGCTACTAAGAAAATCTTCGAGGGCTTCATCTTGGCGGCTTGGGTATGGGAGAATTAAACAATAAGCTGATTTATTTATAAATGTGGTGAGGACCGAATATATATTGATATTAATTGAAAATTCTAGGGCTCTTAGGTGAAATACGAAGAGATTTAATATTCTAAAAATTACTCAGAGCCTACCAGAGGTCTTGAGTATGAGAAAATACAAGAGAATGTTAGAGAGCAGAGAAAAGATGGAGATGCTTAAATAGTCTGAGAATGGTGGATGAGATGGGATAAATGAGACGGGTAACAGCCTATTTTATATGTCTGTTGACGATCTTTTCTTTTGCTTTATTGAATCCGTTGATAAAGATCTGTCTTGGTTGCGTGTTCTTAGTCAAGGATATTCTATAACTGCTCCAATTAAGCTGTCGACATGTCTAACTCATTCGAAGACTATGAATCGAGAATAAACATGTTCCGGATCCGCTGCCAATTTGACTAGTGTGTGATCTCCTGTATACCAATATTTCGTATCAGATGCTATACCAGAGCCCGGTAACAAAACGTAAATGCACCTGAGATTTGTCTCGCAGGCTAGCTGCGACGCACGAAGCCTGGGATCCGAATCGCGTAAACTTTTTAAGGTTCCCCTTCTCCATCAAACATGTTCGACATCTTAATCAAAACCGGTTGTTGGTATTATCAGATAGCTTCTAGTTTCGGTTTGTCTTTAAAAATGATTCTTTGTCAATGTGAGTGATTCGATTCCTAGAATTACTTTGTTTTTGATAATTTTGGAGCACGGGGGGCCCTCGAACACGAAAGGTAACGTCGACATAACCGATCGATTTAGTCTACTATAAAATCGATTTCTTAGAATGGGCTACAAAGTCCTAAAGTAAACACTTTGTTTCATTGCATTGCCCAACATGTACATCGGTTAAACATTATATAGATATCTGAGACTTCTAGGCAATAATTAAATTGATATGGCTTCATATCTATTGATCTATTTTTTTCACGCTGCTGGGTCGAAAGTGTAGATTTAGACACTAGCATTCCTTCCTGAGCGCTATAGGCCTCGAATTGAGCTTGAGGTTCAATTGTATGCTTGGGAAAGAAACAGACAACACTTTTTATCTTTGGTAGGTTGTAGGACGCGGACGTCACGCCCTTCCCGTTCACTACTTAAGTACTTCCTAGGGAGACCAAGAAAAAAAGTGTAATAGTATAATCGATTTTTGCGCGGCTAGGACGGCATCTGGCTTGCGAGCCAAATAATCAATCTCTTCAATACTATATGATATCGTTATAGAACCTTTGCAGCACAATACAATGAGAAATGGAAACTGTTACAGCGTATTGCCAAAGGATTCACGATTATATTTGTGATGTTTCAGCAACCTTTGTATCATACAGCACGTAATTATAAGTCCTATTCTATTCTAATAGGAAAAGGTCTTAGACAACAAAACCTTGGTAACCCTGTCTCGAAACTGGTTGTTTATTTCCGTTGTTTGTCTCAAAAAATTTGGCGAGCCCGAGGCGAATCGGAGTCTCACTTCGGCACCAAGTGGTCTCGCGGTGTTGGTACCAATTCCGCCAACTAGTCTTTGAAGACAACACCGGTGCACCTCTCACGCCTCACGTGCGTGTAACAAAATGTACGTACAATTAATTTTTCTATTATGACTTGACTACAAGCAGGAATTGACGCCTAGCGCTTCATTCTCTTAAGATTATCATCGGAAGGGGACCGACGAAAAAGCCTTTTCACCAAGGGACGATCCCTCCTAAGTGCGGGTGGCGTACAGTTATCTATTCGATCGTAAACAAGTTTTGAAGTTACGTTACACCGCCAATTAATGCAATTCCGCAAGTTTTACATAAACTCTAAATAATATTCTAATCTCGTGAGAAAAAAAGGATAAGTTGCTAATTTTGCACTGAATGAATGTTTGCTCCCAACGATCGACCAAGACTCGCCTTGTTCTTCAAATTCCAAATTCCAAAAAAAAAAAAAAAAAAAAAAACCCTTTTTGACGGTTCGACTCCAGTCTCGTGTCATTCGATTTGACCGAAAAAGCCGTGTGGTGATGGTTTACTTCTCGATTGGTCAGCACGTCCTTGAGCCTTGAGCTTTAAGAATGGCACATATATAGAGAGCCCCTCACGGCTCTTGGAAGAGCTTTAACCAATATCAACCAACATATTCCAAAACACAGTATTTAAAAAAAAAACAAATCACCCAGGTCGTAACTCACTTACTATGTCCGTCTCGTACGTTTCACGAAATTCCGACATTTGTGTCACGGAAATCGCCCCCGGTGGGGAGATGGGGTTCCCACTGCTGAAAGATTTGAGATTTGATAGATTATGGCAACCGCATCATTCAAAATTCCGTACTTTCGCCATCAAAACCCCTGTAGAGGGACATGAAATTTTGATAGCTGAATCATACGGGCCTGGAGACTGTGGCGTTGCAATCGTGGGGTACGTATATCGAGAAAATCCTATCCATAGAATAGGTATCATAATGGACCCCGGATCCATTTCCCTTGAAAAATTCGTCTTCAACTCTCATGCAGAAATGGGCCCTGCAGATAAGAGAGCAATCAGAGATGAATTGATCGCAATGGTCGACAGACTCCATATAAAATACAATATGGTACACGGTGATATCAAACTCAGGAATCTTTTATGTTGCAAAGATGGAAAGATTAGGTTATGTGATTTTGAACTGTCACGCTCACTGGATTAAGATGAGAAATTGTGGAGGTAGGAATTGACTGTTCTTGATACTGATAATTATCGGTCTCCGACGCGGTTGATTGGCAGGGCGCCGATTATGTTTGGTGACTTGTATGCCTTAGCTATATCAGCTGGGTTGTTGTATAGTAGGGAGGTGCCTTTTGCAGGTATTGAGGATATTGAAGGTATGCATAAAGAGAGACGCACTGTTGATCTGATGAGGGTTGAGGATGAAGAAGTTAGAGAGTGGATACGCGGTATATTGAAGCAGGGTGGAGCTCTGGTGTAAAGCAGTTCGTTCTCCTACATGCCAGTACTATCTCAAACCACCCCAACCTAGAAATATAGCCGAATATTTCTACAATCACTTCTTGTTTTATTTGCATATTTATTCTGTGCCAAGAATGTAATTTATCAGGATATCACTCAATATTATGGTGTCTATCATCTCGACATCCTTCCTTTGGTTATATCCAAGGCGACGCGTCAAGTCTGGTAAACAACAAGACCATGATATACCGATATCTCGGGGAGAAAACGAAAACGAAAGTCAAAATAAAATGAGGCTTGAAATACAAAGCGAAAAACAGTCGAGGATGAAGCAGCAGTAGCCTGGCCCATTGTATAAAAGCCTTTTAAGCTTTGTGAGAGTTGGACTGTGAGTCTACGGAGTAGGTGGTTCTGTTTGCTGGTGGGGCGGCGATGGATTTTTCGTTTCCCAAGCACCACTCTTAAGCTATACATCTGCGCACGGAGGCGAGACTTGACAAAAACCGATAGGCTGGTTTCATTTCACGGCTCATGGGTTTTTAACCTTCTTCATTGTCCCTGGCGATTTTGGAGATAGGATACCACAGCGTCTGCAATTGAGGCTAGTATATTCCTAAATTCTTATGCACTGGAAATAGGCACTAGTACTAGCAGCGTGAAGATTTGCCCTAATTTTGCGCTTGAGCCTCACAACGTTCCTGGAACAGGAACGCAGGGACACACCATGGATAGGTATTCTTTTCGGTTGGCAGCTCACTTATGACATCAAGGGTTTCCATCAGTAAAAGGCGAGCCGATGATAAAGTTAGGTTCTCAATCGTCGTAACACTCTCTAGCACGCTCTCAGGAACCAATTGAACGACTTTGAGAGACATGGGACTCAAGAATAGTCGATTAGAAACAGGTCTTCCGGAATTCCGCATAGAGGTTCATTTTACGAGAAAATTAATTGCAATATGTGAAATTTAAGCTATGATCGTACCATTAAGTGCACTAGTGCTATATGTGCATTGCAAAGATTAATACAAAGTGATCAGGAGTTTGACCATGCTTGGTCTCCAATATGTGTAGACATGTGGGGAATTCGAGATATATGTATACAATTTTAACGATTTTTTTTTTTTTTTTAAGCAGTTTGTCAAATGGGGCGACCTAGGATCCCTATGCCATGGCGTATTAAGCAACCAAACCCTTTCAGGTTAGCTGCCGTACATATTCAAGTAAGGCTGTTCGATCCATTCCACGCCGCAATATATATAATAATAGCTTATTAATAAAGTGCAGTGCAAACAATCCAATATGCATGCGTGTAAAATACACCATTGCTGATGCATCGATGCCAATCAAGTCTTACAAATGCGACCTTGACCTTTAACACATATCGAGGTGTTAAAGAAGATCAGGCTGCAATACTCGTTTCAATATTTTTGTTTTTAACAGATTTCATCTCGACCTATTAAATTCGTTAGCGCAGATATTCTTGTAAACAGAGCAACTAGTACTAGATGGAGAATAATTACCCCTAAGGAGCATAACAGCGCAATGCCGCCGACTATAATTGGTAATATAAAGCAAGTTGCTATTGACCTGCTGAATGCGGTATTAATATGGGGTAGGTTTTTTAGTAGCATAACCGAACGAAGCGCCGTAGCGGCGTGTTCTTCGCCAGTGCCTGGAGTAAGACTCGGTAGTTCTTTAAACAATGTGTTCGTAAATATATTTTGGACAACGGAAATCGAGATGGCGGCCCCAAAGGAGTTAAAGAAATTAGTGAGCGCACCTAGAGTAGACCAGTTAGTGATCGAAAATTCGGCATTATTATCGTTCAATATTAGGGGAAAGAACATACTTCCGATAGCTATATCCTGAGATTCCAGAACAACTTGAACGGCGATGAATGGTGTCTGGAGGCCCATACCAATACCGAGACCGCAAATGACTTGGTAGCCAATCCATTTTGCTGGTGTCGAGTGACTTTCCAAAGTATGTATTAATCCAGCTCCTATGATAAACAGTATACCGCTACTCCACATAAATGGTGTATAGTAACCAATGTATGTGATCGATACCCCGACGAAGATGGAGGCGATTATTATAGAAATCAGATAAGGTATGCAGTAGATACCGGACTGTATTGCAGAGACGCCTCGAACCGCTTGGAAATAAAAGGGTAAGAAATATATGTGTGCGTATAGTGCCATAGAGATGAAACCGATGAATCCGCAAGACGCGAGAACGGTACGGTTACGCAATATCCTGAAGGGAATAATAGCATGGTCTTTGTCCCGAATCTGGATATATAGAAAAACGGAGGTCAATAAACAGAAACCGATAATACAACCATATACCCTAGAGTCGCTCCATTTGTAGGTAAATCCACCAAATTGTAAGGCTATCAGAAGGCAGGTTATCGCACAGATAAGAATGAATGCCCCTAAAAAGTTAATATGTTGAATCCTTTCTTTTACAGTCAGGTGTATGGACCTTTCCGGATCTTTGAAGAAGAAGAAGACTACTGCAAAAGCAATGCCCCCAATCGGAAGATTAATCCAAAAGCACCATCTCCAAGTCAGAGTCTTGGAATCGGTAAACACGCCGCCTAAAATTCGATGGTCAGAGCAGAATAAAAGCATGGGAATGAATGGAGTCACATACCTAACAGGAGACCCATTATACTTGAGACTCCGAACATAGAACTGAGAGCAGTTATAAAAAGAGGTCTTTTTCTCAATGGTACGGAGTACCCGATAATGGTAACGCCGCCGCAAAATAATGCTGCTGCACCGATACCAGCTACCGCGCGGCCAAGAATAAAAACAGGCGAATTAGGAGCCGCTGCGCATACAATCGACCCGGCCTCAAATAGCAATAATGCGGTCAGAAAGGTCAACTTTATGCTAAAATAAGTGTACAACTTTCCAAACATGGGCTGAAGGGACATTTGAGTCAAGAGATAAGCGGATCCGTACCAGCCGATACTTCCCATTGCGTTGAAATCTGTTGATATGGAAGGGATGGCGGTCGCAATGATTGAATTATCTGGAATAGCATAGAGATGTCAGCATCATCAGCATCAGTATTAAGTTCGCATGTCAATAAAGGAGTGCGTTCCTACCTAAAGCAACCACAAATACTGATAAACAGAGACCGATAGTTAACACTCCAAGTTTAAAACCTCGTGGATATTTTGATTCATCTTCGACGTCGTCGGATTTCTCGTTCCTTTGTTTGTTTGCAAAGAAAAGTTCCTTGCCATCTTTTATCGAATTGGACTTTACTTTATACAGTTTCTCTGCACTGATCTCTAAATCTTGCGTCGGATCAAACTCTCCGACTAAGGTTGCTTGAGAGTCTTGTCGGCCTCTAAAGGTGGCTTGTTGAATAAACCTATCCACTGTGGATACAAATTTATCGCCAATTGGTACATCGCTAGATATGGGTAGTGTCGAACTTGTCGTAGATGTAGTGGCTCTAGATACCGCGCTGTCAGGGAACCTATTTTTGCCCAATTGTTCGGAACTGTCGTGGCCATCATCACTGGATGCCATTCTAAAGTGGATTCAAGTTAGAAATTCATATGCACTCGATGTGGCTACAACCCACCTGCAGAATATCCATCTACTCACCTTCAAATTTGAAGTTTAGCTATAGTATTTCTTTTTGAGTTGAGTTACTCGGCCCGTTGAAAGCGCTTTTAAAGCTAAGATGCTTCGATTGAAAGTTTTAGAGAATGGACTAGTCAACTGGGTGATTTGATATACAAGAAAAAGCAGTCTTGTCGGTAGTAAGTAATTATTTCTACCTTCACTTGATTTCGGCGCCGCCAGCAGCGAATAGGTATGTGTGAGGGAGTGGCAATAATGAGAGTAGTTGAAATACAATAGAAACGAACGTTACCAGCACAGTTCAATTGCCTTTGAACGGAGTACGTATGGCTAAGCAGTTGGTCGTATAGATGTATACACACATATACATACATAAATACATATACATATATATTTATATATTTCAATACAGGAAATAGAATTATAATTATTTCTCTTCGAGGGTTTGGACGTGATACAACAGTCAAACAACTCGAACATAAGCCCCTTCGCGTCTGACGTTTGGCAGAAGGCGTTTCAGTGACATGTGCACATGAATGCAGCAACACAATTTTAATTCGAACTTCTTATCTTGGTATTTGAGAGTTGGGCCATTCTATTGCGAGAGCAGACAAGATTCGTCAATGGCTGTCTGTCAACTAGTTGGGGCAGACGTGTTTATCCCATTTAGCAAGAGCGTTCCGAAATCCAACGAAACAACGATGAAAAGGTTTCGTTTTGTTTAGTTAAAACATAAACACCAAATTATGGATTATCGATATCAGATTCAAACCTCAAATGTAGGAAAGCTGAATACAATTTTTCTCTGAACATCATTGGTTTCATGAGTACTGAATCTGTAAGCGCTGAATGTTTACTATTCTACTGAAAGTTTATCATATAATATGTATCTGGGTATTAACCGTTCCGCTTTACAACGGCGAAGTGGGGTTGTCTCATCAAAGCATATCTAAGACAAAGTACCGAGATCGTGGTGCAAAATATTCTCTCTCAGACAGAAAGTGCGTTCTGAGACTTGTTTAACTTAGTTGAAAGTTACTCATTGCTGATTTCGATGACCGATGTTTAAACGGCTCAAGTTTCTAAAGTGAAGCTTGTTTTCGTGTATTCTGTTTACCGGATTGTAATGATACAATCATTACACCTATCTTGATGCTAGCTTTTCTTAACTATGAGAATCAGCGAGCAAGTGTAGACCGTTATTTTCCAGATAGGAGGGCTCATATTCGGCATTAAGTGGATCACATGTTGAGTTTATCTTTGCATCGTAGGTAACCAACATTCAAAGCTCGAGATCTGGATACACCGGAAGCCAATTTTTTAACTTGCACCTGATCGCAGTCCAAATTTAAAGCGTGTTGGCTGGTGCCCTTGAGCAATTGTCAATTGTGAGCTCACGTCGTGGACCCATCGTAGCGGTATTATAGAACATTATATCACAGCCACCAAGGCAGGTTTGCATGTGTATGTGGTCACGTGAGGGAACCTATGGTACCACATACGATCTGCTTCGAAATTTACTATCCAAGTATTAGAGATTAGCCAATTTTTTATTCTCACCGTGGTGTCAAGGCGTTGGCACTCTTATATATTAAAAGATCGAAGGACGCTATTTATACAAGAGTGACATATGAAACTCGGCAATCCCGGTAGACTGGCACTGTAGTATCCGGTAAGTTGCGGCGTTCATTGCTCTAAAAGGTTAGAAACCCGAGCTCGCCTCTGCAACCCCAACGGTAGCGAGTGAAAGGCAGTTCGCATGTTACGTCTCGGCTTTGTGAGTCCTACCTGGTCTCGTTCCCAGACCACAGAGCACTGTCCTACCACACAATCAAAGATCGTACCGTAAAACAGAAACTTTTGGATCGGAAATCATACTAGCGAAAACCAACACAGTGTAAGATATGAAAGACCCAGCCGGTCTATGAGAGCTGAAGCCAATGCAATTTGCATTCTCCTCAGAAATGAAACATGTCTTTAAATCATGTGTATTTGATGGGGTCAACCATTCTCACGAGTGGTGCGTGAAATGCGTTTTAAAGTTCATGCTTTATTTTTAGTTAGAGTACGTCCATCTCCGGATACCTGAGCATACTTAAATTGAGCCGAGATATGCATAACAGGGAGAACGTAAAACATAGTTTCTTAGTAATGAAGCAAAAGTTATTAAACTTAAAAATCTTGCCTAAAACTTTGATGTCGTGATATGTAAATTATTTTTTTGAGGCGTTAATCTTTAGCTAATATTTTCTCCCTTTCCTCGTATATAGATCGTTCAGACCTCCCCGGGCTGATAATATATAATATTATCGTTTGAATAATCTAATAGATAGATTATACCTATAGAAAGGGCTGGTCCCATAGAATATTACCTAACATTAACTCACAAGGACTTCAGATAGTACGCTAGCGCGCTTACCTTTCCTTTTTAATATTTAATATGGCTCGTTCAGCTCTGAGGATGAAAAACGCGAAAGTGGAAGAAAATGAAGCTTCACCATTCAAAAAACGAACTTTCAAAAAATACATGGCGAGGAGATGGTGTATTTATCTTATTATTTCATCGATTATTCTAACAATACTATTTACGCTCTTATTGTAAGTAGCTTTTTATTAAGCGGCGTCTCCAACAACCCAAGGATCAGAAGCTAATACCTATGATTTAGGATATTCGTTATAATACCCAAGATTGCACAAAAGAGTATAGATGATGCTACTGTAGAAATACATGGTATTACACTCAGAGGCCTGACTAATGATTACATCACCGTCGACATGGACTCTAAAGTCCAAGCCAGTTCCCCCGTACCCGCCCGTTTAGCCCCGCAAACATTTAAAATGTTTTCGGTACCTTCAGATTCAGGGCAACTAATGCAGTCAATTATCCCTCCAAATGAAGCCCCAATTATGGGTATCCCGATCGGAGAACTTGTGGTAAAGGGACCGACCGATCTCATCGTTTCTGGCGCGGCTTCCGAAATCTTAGACGCAAGCGCATTAAATGATTTCTCCGCTCACGTCATGAATAACAGCTTTGTCCAGTTCGCGATACAATCGAAATCGGATTTATTTCTCGGGGGTTTGAAGTATAGTGTTAATTTTAGCAAGATTATGCGGGTAAAAGGCAAGTTTGTGTGCACTTCGTAGATTGATTCATGGGGAAAGCTTTGAATCGTGAATTCGTGAGCAAATTTGGCTAACATTTTGATTATCCTAGGACTGAATGGCCTTCAAGGTATCACTGCCAGTGATGGGCAAATTATCGAACCGGCTATGAGCGACGGTACAAATTTGCAATTGATGAGCACGATACCAAACCCAAGCGTATTTACCTTAGAACTAGTAAGTCTGATTTCTCACATACAGTGTTGCATGTCCGGAATATTGACATGAAAATTCAAGGGCGATCTATCAGGCGATGTATATCTAAGTGCCATAAAGCTTGGATCTGGGGTCATGAGAAACGCCAAAATCGCTCCAGGTCTAAACAAGCTACCGGTTCAGTGTCAGATCAACCCGCTCTTAACGATGATTCCTACGATTACGTCCAAATTTTTGTCGGTACCAAACGTCAAACTGAAGATGATGTTTACTTCGGTTGTATCCAACGGTCAGCACATTAGTTGGATGGAACAGTCGCTTCGAGCCCTACCACCGACTGTGGTGATTATGAACCCGGACAGTGGCACACAACCAGCGGATCACGATGCAATCGAGAATTTTCTTTCTGATGCTTTGAATAAGATGATGGGCTAATTGTGAGAAAGCTCATAAATAAGTATAACATGGGGTATATAGTAGCATTGTTTCCCTACTTTAATAATTGATTTCACGTTTCATATATTGTTTTTCTTTTCTCTTGTGCAAATTGAATGCAGACTGTTAAGCTTTATAAGTTTAGTACGAACTGCAAGGAAGTGTGCACACCCCAAGAAGGATCACGATTTCGCGCTGCGCAACTTAACTCAGAGTATGAAAACTACCCTTCACACTGTACATACCCATTGATTTCGAGTATTTCTCTGACGCTGGATAAATAATTAATGCTCAGCATTTGAGTACTGTTTCTTTTCGAATCTGTGAAATTTTATCTATTTATATGTGAAGTTAATTAAATGATCTGATTACTGGCGTTGCGGCAATCGTCGCCGCGTCTTGATGCTTTGGAGAACTACTTTTAGCGAATAAAAGCATATGGCGGTTGTTTTGAATTGCATGATTTGATGAACTCCTGGCTGATAATTTGCGGCAATGGGATATTTCGATCGGAACGTGTGTAAACAATCGCTCGGGGCTCGCCAAAGCCCTATCTTCGGGTCAGCTACGTAAAGTTCGTGACATCTGTTTGAGACTGCTGCAGCACTGGTGTTGCAATACGACAACACCATGCTGTGTCGGTTTGGGGGCTCGAACGCACCACGCGGGCTGTTGCCAAAAGTTCTCTCCCAAACCACAGCGAGTACGTCTGTCGTCGGTTGCATTTAATGCACTCCGCGTCTCGAGTCGACATACCTTCTCTTCGACAACGCTATCTTGTCCCGCTACTAACTCCAAAGCACAGCCGATTGCGAGACATGTTCCAGGTTTTGCTACGCGATAGGGACGCGACCAAAGACAAGTTTTTGTTTGTTTAAAAATGCAACATGATATTAGACAAAACGATAGCTAAAGTCCATAGTTCGAGGATCGGATCCTAAGCTCGATCCCTATAGGCCTAGTGGCACACCTTTCTTGACGAGTGCCATTATAATGCAAGTGCCCGAACGCTATTTTAACATTGTCCAATCCACGGCTCGAATAATAAGTAAAAAATAATTTTCACGTTTCCTTACGAGAATACGCTTCTTCTAATAGTCTCAATCTAATTTCCTTGCACTACTGGATAGTTGCGAGGACCTAAATATTAATCGATATATCAATATATTCAACCCGCGTGTATATAAGGATACACCCTATGCCTTCGGCTTCACAATTGCTATCGCCATAATATCACCAAATCTCTACTTTTCATTAGCCTTGAATAGGGACTCATCTTATTCCTCTTTGCGATTTATATCGGATCACCAGAAAAATGAAACTAAGCTATTGCATTACTATTCTCGCACTTGCTGCTAGTTCTTTAGCTGCGGTTATCCCTCATGAAGCATCTGAGTCTGATTTCAGGCCGTCACCGAGGCTTGTGCCAAGGCGCCACCATCGCCACCAACGCGATGATGATAAGGGCGGCCTTGTAGGGAAGGGGGCCACCGATATTTTCACCTTGTTTGGAGGCGGAGATCCCTCTTCCTTTAGAAAAATTATGGCCTTCTTCAATTTAGTAAGCGTTGCACGCAAACTAATGAGCCGAGATGTTAGCAGTCTTAGTCTGGGTGACGCTTCCGACGTACAAACTAGTAGTCTCAGTACCCTCGGAGACGGTAGTGGTGTCCACAATCAGACAGAACCTAGTATAGAGTTTAGAAATAGCTCGATTCCTACGACAACAGTTGGTTGAATCACAGAGAAGCCACCGAATTTGCGAATAGGAAATTAGAGTGCGTTGGTTAACGAGATTGATCTACTTCACTAATGCATCGTCTTACCTACTGATATCCTAAAGATACAGCTATAATATACGCCGAACATATCTGATGTTTAAATCGATCATTTTCGCTATTGAATTGGCAAATGGTACTGCTGGCAGTCAACCATTCTAGGATTTCTTTTTTCTATACCCATGTAATTACTTAAATATAACAATAAAAGATCGAAGATCCATTAAGGAGTTAGCTATCAGTAGAGATTATACCTGAGTTTTCCTCACCATAGTGACCGTAAATTAACTTATGATATAGGAATCGGAAAGCAAAGCCGCCATAATTTGTCACATTTTAGCAATATCGAGCTCTCACTGCACATTTTCTAATGTTGTGTTGGCTCACGCTAATGGTACACACATATATATAGCAGGGGAAGTGACTCCTTATAAACAGTAATATGGGTTCAGTTTGGGTCTGAGGTTATAACACCGGGTCTGCCAGTACCCCAAGAACCGTGTTTCGGGGTTTTAGATGGCATTTATTGAGCAGTTGCTTCCGCTATGACTTATAAGATCGATGAAATATTTACAAGATCTCAAATTGATCGATCCAAGAGTAGACAATCGGTTTCAACAATCGATTCTAGGGATCGAGTTAGTAACCAAGCTCTTCAAAGCACTAGTCTTATTTTAACATCATCGATTGGTTTCAGGGCCAGGGTGAAGTGGACGAATATATCGAATCTACGACAAAACTAGTGACGTTACATCTATAGAAACCAATTTCGTGATAGTTTTATTTCAAATAGTATAGGAGTACGTAAGTATATTTTAGCATTCATTCAGCCAGACGCAATGGAGCGGGGTGACTTTGCACATACATACATAAGACAATTGACGACAAGTTGGTCTCGAGGCACCAACGACAAGCGAACAAACTTGTTTCTCGATTCGAAAGACATGTCGACAGCAAGCCTCTACATACAACACATCCGTCAACCAGCTTGAAACATCGTGTCTCAGTCAAGTCCCATATAGCCATCTAATTGCATTGAATGGCTCCTACGAGAGAAAATATTGGTCAAAGACGAGCAGCGGCATTTACCAGCGCACATGTTCCGTGGAAAACAATCATTCCTTACGGAGACACTCACACAACACGGCTCGGATTCTAAACGGCGTTAAACGTCAAGACGTGATACATTCCTGCAACATCTGAGTTTGATGCCAATCATTCTGGGGCAGCTTCCATGAGAATAAGACTATAGCAATTAACAACAATACGCCTATCGAAAAGTTATGCTAGTATATCTATTGATATAAAGTAATGGTTGGCGTTTGGCTGCGAGGCTGTATTGACATATACCCTTTCCCCCTCTAGAACAGGACCTAAAGGCTTCCAAACGTTGGAAACCAACAATTTTAGATTCTCTTTCATACCGCCGGCCGGTCAGAGAAAATACAGTTTTACTTATATTCTTATATCTAAAAGCCCTTTTCTCATCCACGAAGTCTCAAAGACTAATCACGTCTTTATATCATAAAACTCAGCGAATAACGTCAAAAACCGATCTCGTATGCCAAACTCTCATTTCCTTCAAGACCATCAAAACTCCACTTTTACGCCTCACAGTCGCTAATACCTAGAATAAATTGCTAATTGAGAAGTCTATATGAGAGCACGATTCTTCCTCATTAGAGTACAATTCATTCTCAATCGATTTGCATAACTCACACTCAAGATAACTATATCACTAAAATGAAGTTCTATCGTTTTACTATTACGATCTTATTAGCCGCAGTTGTTACAAGTTCGGCTATCCCTCTTACCGCAAAGGGAGACGATGATTCGAGATTAGCTCGTCGAGAAGCCGGTGCAACGGCTGACGCGATTATGGGTATGATTGTGACGCTTTTCCATGGCCTAGCAGGCATGTATGCTGGTGGAGAAGATAAGATCACTCCCATCAACAAAATGAGTTTATCAGTTATTAGCGGCATACTTTCTGGTGTCAGTAACATAATACATTCTCGTCAACGCTCAGCTCAGACGAATAATGGCCCTGTTGGCGATTCCACTGGCGGCTTGCCGTTACCTGGTGCTATACCAGGAATGCCAGGTGCTGGACCAGGACAACCAGTTGTTGGACCAGGTCAGCCAGGAGCTGGACCGGGACAACCGAACAGTCAGAATTAGTCGTTCGAACGAAGTAATCTGTAGCCAGGAGCTTTTACGGCAATTAGCATAGATATAGATTTTAATACCTTCTTTTTACAAATCACCCCTGCTCCTGGGTACGAGACCAGGTGCTCCTGTAAACTCCTTGTAACTAGTTTTCAAAAGTCATTTGTATTTATAGGCGCCCGATAATTTCGCAAGCTATTTATTTCTCCAGTGTCTCAAGAACCTCTGTTTTGATCTAATTAATTGCTGACTTGGGTTATAGTATTATTTTGCTGATAGAAATATTGCTACCGTACATCGATTGTAATTCTTCTAAGTGATCATAGATTTGAAACATTACATACTATCAAATACAGATACGTGATGGAGTTTTTAACTAGCACCGAGACTTTCTTAAAGCTGAGGTGGAATCGTCTTAGTCCTTGGGAGATGATAATTATTTTGCAAACCCGTTCACCATCATATATTGGCGCCGTAACTTGGTTCGGTAGGGTTGCTTAATCTGTGGCGACTTTCGAAGTCATCAGAACCTGTCCGTAAACATTGCATAAGTCCTGCAAGAGCTGTCTATTAGGCTCCACAATCGCCTGGAATTCCCTATCAAACATCTGAAAGTAGCCGCGCGAGCACCACCAGCGAATGCGAGCCTTTAGAATGTCGAGATCAATCTGTCCACCTGTTTGATATATCTGTTGGAGAAGCGTTGCAATATTTTTGAAGTCGAGCGTTGAATAACATTTATTTACTGCCATTTCAGAAGCAAACAACTTTGCGTAATCCTCTCCAATTTTAGGGATTTGGAGGAAAACAGAGCTCTCGAGTAGATTCGCTAATTGATTTTTGGTATTCTCTGCGCACATAAGGCCCTCTGGCACCCAGATGTCTGCTCGATAGAGCCACCCAAGGATTTTTATCATGGTGCTGGGGTTGATATCGGGCAGCTCGATATGTTTTGTTTCCGATTCTCGAAAGCCAGAGGTAAGGGCCGCTTTGAAAAAAGGGGACTGTGGAGCTAGGACATATTCATGAACTTTGAAAACCTTCTTTTTGGTTCCAACGGTGAGAGTACTGTATGTATAGAAACACGTCCTAGAGTCGACGAACAAGAGTTAGCTCACAAAAATAGCTAAGCTTTGTTTAAATTTATTGCTACGAGGAAATAATCCAATTACTCTACCCAAGTTTAGTATTGATCAACTTACTTTTCGTAGGAATCCATTTCCGAACTTATAAAACGTTGCGCGTCGTTGCCGCGAATATATGCCTGCTTGAGGAGGTATCGAGTGCTTTGAAATCTTAGGGCTTATATGTCAAGATATTTAGGTCTAGAGTTAGGATGGGAGATTCTATGATGATGAGAATAGTGAAGAAAAGATGAAGAGAAATCTCAGAAACAGTGCTCAGAATTTACTATACAAGCTTGCCGCTAGCCCATCTAGTTTGCAGGAGCGATGGTCATGATCATTATTAACCATTACTGATACTAGAAATCACTAGACCTTTGGAGCTCCCACCAAGCTTCCAAGATAAAAAGAAGAAGCTCCGGGAAAGGCAGGCTGAAGGCTAGACAAGCAACTCCTAGAGAGCGCTTGGATATTCTCAAATTTATTGGATGATAACACTCATATTCATGAATCTATAGACTAAAGGGATTCGAATCCTTAAAACAAGTGAGAGGTATTGATCAGAGCATCTCAGGGATCCATAACTGAGTGACTGCTTCCATGAATTGCTCCTCTGATAACATGCTAAATAACACTACATCGTATTTAGCAAATAACGACTCGGTGCTGCAAGCGGAACCGGCCCATGCGCAGACTGACCGATGAATAGTGCACCAATTACAGTACAGACATCTTGAAAAAATCGTCCATCCGGTTCTGAGACCTTGGTCAACCCCATCTTCACATTGTATATGTACCTGGAAGCCCCCAATTCGCGCGGCTCCCTGTCAAACCTTAGAAAGCTTTCGAACACTCTGTTGAGATAGAGAATTTTGATCGAACCTCCTGATTTATAAATTTCGTTTAGAATATCTACGAAATCCACACATTGGCAAGGTTGTATCGGAGCATGGGGTACCAGACAGAGTTCGACTGCTTTCTCGGTCGCCATCCTGCTGTATTCTTGTGTGAGACTTTGTACTTGTAAGAAGTCGCAAGCCGCCAGAGTTTCTTTCAGCTCCCTAGCAAAGTCTGAAGTGAAAGTAACTTGTCCCACTTCGCTTCGATACAGCCATTGAAGAACATTTCCCATAGCTAGCGACGTGATCTCGGGTAGTTTAACGCATTTACTTCGACTCTCTTGTAAGCCACAGGAAAAGGCGGCCTTAAAAAATGATGATCGTAATTTCAGAATGCCCTCGTGAGCTTCCATTTCTGCTTCATCGGGTCCAACTATAAGACGGACGTCGGTCGGAGTGTCGCGGAATATCTCCGTTCTCCATATCAGACAGACTGGTTAGCAGAGTGGCCACATGGCTATGTAGCTAAAGCAATTGGGGGTTATTAAATCTCAAGTGAATACTCACTCTTGGTATGGCATTTTTGGTGGAGATTCCATGGCTTGAGTGAACTTGCAAATTTGCGTAAAGGTTTATACGCGTGGGTTAACGAGATGAGATGTCTGTCTTGGTTTGTGGCCCTGGGATTCAACAAAAGACGTTTCGACAATACAAGAAGAGAGTACTTAAGTACTTAAATAGCCACTACTCATCGGAAAATACGGGTTGTTTTTAAAGGGTTAAACCGATCTCGATTGATCGCCGATTGATCAGAGTGTGCATATTTACTATGCAGCCCACGTGCACGTGTGGCGATCGAAACGTTGTTGTCTTTATCACCGCTGGGGTGGTTTAACCTCTCGGGATTTGTAAATCTGTGATTGTTTCCGGAGAAAGTGGTCAAAATAGCTACAGCGCCAATTTTCATAGGCTTCAAGTGTCCACAAATATCTGACAGCGGACTGTAAATTAAAATCTTGTCTCAAGACAGTAACAACTTCGGGCCTGGTTAACCCGAGTAATTATGAAAACAAATCGTTAAAAGTATGATTGTATTGTGTATCAACCTAGTCTCGTTCCCAGACCCATATCAATCCGACTATTCGAATAACATTAACATTGGATAACAATGTTGCGTGAATACCATCATAGGGACGTGATAAGCTAGGAAAACCCGAGGGGAGATTGCTTAAAAACATCCACTTGTGGATAAGTCCCATGTAAAACCTCGAGTGGATCGAGCTTCGAACGCTTCTCTAAGAAGAATGAACTTCTAATGACGGCCGATCAAACCTCAATCTTAGTCTCTCACTTAGGTGTCCATTATAACTATGGGTGTATCCTCATCTGTGAAAACTCGCATACGCTCCTAATTTCCTCGATCTCTTGCGGATTAGCTAGATTAGCCAAGCTAGAATACTCGCGAAGAGGGGAGTCAAAACCTAATACAGCCATTCCAGTGGCCTTGCGTATAGCGATAGCGATAAACTCACTCGAGTTACGAGACCCTATCCCCGGTTTCGATTAGAGAAAGACCTTATACGTAGTGATGAACCACTAAGGCAAAATAAAATTTCAGGAGGATTTAGAACGTTAGTACCATAAATTTGCCAAGTAGCCTTGTTGCCAGAGAGCTAAGCCCCGATATGAGTGCAGTTGTAACAGTTCGACTTGCAAAGTTTTTTCTCTTCAAAGAATGGGATGACAATAACTAAACAGCTTCAAAAAGGTATTGGATGTCTATAAGTAAGTCCAACTTCGGCTGTCGTACAACCGAAGCTTTAGTTATAGGCGAAACACATACAAATATCAGCGCCTTCGCCTGGGTACAGGGTGGAATACCGTATCTAGCCCTTCTCATCTCAGCTGAGAACTTGGATGAAAAGATGCCAGCCGAGCTCTTAAAGCAGTGCATAAAGCTTTTAGAAATACAGGACTCGGGGTATCCATCTTCTCGACGTGATTATTAAGGGTATCGAGAACCTCTTTGTCCATCTTTGAAATCAGCGCTGACCATGAAAGGGGATGAAAAGTCCCCCCAACAGCGTAGAACGTTTCCAAGACAAGAGCAATCGCCCAGCCCTCGGAAGCAGCAGAAAACTCGAAGTCTTTCTTTCGCACAAGAGTCGTCAAAATCTTCGAATATTCATCAGTAATGACCGGTATTTGAAGGACGTCACATGCTTTAAGTAATGCGCGAGACTCCCCGCACTGTAGCCGCCCCAAAGGTATCTCGCGGAGGACTGTCGCCCATATATCTACCCGATAGAACCAGTTCAGAACATGGATCATGGTTACCGGCTCTATATCAGGCAGCTCGACGGTTTTCGAATAGGATTCCTTCATTCCATTCGTCAATGCTTTGTGGAAATACTTTGATTGAGGCGCCAAAACGTATTCATGGGCCTCGAAAACCTCTTTATCGCCCCCTGCTATAATTTTAACATCGGGACTCGATAATTTATAAAATGGCATTCTAGATTTCCACGCGTTAGGTATTGCAAGATAGTTCAAGAGCCCCGTAATTGGTCTTGAAAATAAAACCTTAGGCAGATTAAAAAGAGACAAGACTGCTTAAGTAAAAAGTGCCCACCTAAACGAGAGGTTCGAAATTCTAATACTCTTCAAAACTTTTCGCCATATTTGACATCAATAGCATCTAAAAGCTTCTCTTATGCGATGTCCAGAGATAGTAGTTTCGAATAGGCTGCCGATATAAAGAATGGCACGGTTAATACGCGACTGTAGTCTTCTAAATCGTGTCGCGTTGGCGAGAGATGAATGAATAAATGCCGAATTCTCTAGATCGGAATGTAAAGAGTCCTACATTTTCATATTATCAGAGACATATGAGGAGTAAACGTGGCGAAAAATGATTGGTAATTGCCTTTTCATATTTCATCAATGCAAAATCGTGCATGCTCCGAAAGCTATACTCAAAAATTCAGGCTGCATATCCGAGGGTGCATATGCGCGCATATGCGGGAGCTTTTCCATAGAAGTTCTTGTAATTGTCGTGTTGCGCCTTCAGCGGCACCAATATTGCAATAACTGTTAGCTCAAGGCCTAACCTGGGTTTCATTCGCAATATATTGAGATATACCACGGGTATTTAAAACTTAGGAGACGTCTAGCTAAAATACCTCTAGTAGATCGCTGAGAAGCGAGATTAAACAATCTATACGATGTCATTGCGGAAAAGGGAAAATATGTATTCGGCGTCGACATATGCATGTGCACGTCCATCATATGAGAGCCAACGCCAAATTAGACGAATATATATACTGTCACTGCGTTTTTGATTCTTCGAGAGTTGAAAAAAACAGAAAAGTAAAAATCAAGTCCATATTAAAGTTCATTGCACATGATCGTCATAGATTCTAGGCGCGCTACTAACCACATGCATGCTCTCAAGCTCTAATGGTTAGTAAGCTTTCAGACAACTTGCTATCGCGATTCCTTGTACGGGGGGCGCCCGGGGCTCCTCTAAGTATCCTAAACGTTACAAGGAGGGAAGGTTCTGAAGCATGAGGATACGCTCGCTATATATACTAAAGGCTCTGGTGATAAGATCATAAACTGGAAATTGAAATAAGAACTGAACTAGACATGGAACAAGATCGTGGGCTAAACATGGAAATAAGGATCTAAATTAGACATTCTGGTTGTGTTCTATGTGAAATATGGTAGAGGACAGCGCCAGACTAGATAGTGTCGGGCTACCTCAACCATTTAGTACATAACCAAATACTCGATGCTTCCAGTTGTCAATCGCATGGCACCTCTGCCTGCACTTTGGGTCTCTATTATTAGCTGATCAGGCGCGGGGAACCTCATTACGGGTCGGCCCCCAGTTTGCAAGATGGAGTAATACTAGAATATCATCCAATATAAGGTATTAGCACGGTATCCTATCAAAGCAGTAAAGGCTTTGGTTCAACTCCTACGAGATAGTCGTCTTGAAAATTATTAGTGAATGATCAGTGAATGGCATCGATTCCGAACAGCGGTATGGTCGAGTGGGGATATAGCTATAAACTTACAAAAAGGAGCATCTGGTGATTTCCAATTGCGCAACTCCCTCAAGCCTGCCATTTCAAATTGTTTCTTCATTATATCTGGCGTATATTTCCAGGAATCGAAGAAACTGACCGTATCACCAGCCCCAAATCGCAAACCAAGTGATTCGGACATGATATTTCTGTTGGCAACAAGGGTGAACCGGTGAACCATCGGCGGTGCTGTAATAATGCCGGAAACAGTCCAATCCTCTTCGAAAAACCAGTCTTTGCCGAGAATCTCGTTCGAATAGTGCAATCCATTTCTAATAAACTGTTCCCACAACTCAGCAGGATCATGATATGATTCCCAAACCTTCTGTGGATCTGTACATGCGTCAAGGCCGAGGATCATTAGGTCTTTCGGCCCCATTAGCGATCCCCAGGGTTTTAAGCGTTCGACTGCGAGATCGAATTCGTCATTTCCAAACATGGACCCAAGCGACATGATGCATCTAGGACCAGCTATAGACCTCAACCATTCCATCCCAAGGTCGAAGTCTCCCCACAACCCAAAGCAGGTAATATTTTTAAACCCAGTTAGCTGCTGTAAGTTGTCTTCAATACTCTCTTTTGATAAATCGAGAGCGAAATACTTTATATCTTTCCTAAGTATATCGATAAGTTCGAGCAATGGCTGAACCTTGCGTATATCTCTTTTCAATGAGAGGTCAGCTAATGAACAGCAAATCGAATATTAAAAGAGGAAGAGATCATTAACAGTCGTACCCGCAGCCCATGTCAACTAGGGTACTTCCATCAGCAATGTATTGCACTATTTCTAGTCCGTATTCCTGCAGCAAGTCGATCTCGTCTATTGTTTGAGTGTATTCTTTTGAATGTGTGATATTCTTCCAAAGGGCCATTCCCTTCGTATTGTAGAATAGTTCTGTTGGGAGACACCGTTCTTCATTGGTAGTCTGCTCGACGAATTGCTGTAAGAATTTCCCCTTCAGGTTTGCCATGATTCGGCTTCCTCCAATATCGATGATATCTCCATCCTGTAATAAAGATTCTTATTGATTGTTCAGTAGTATGGCTGGGAATTGACGACGTTCTTACCTTTGCATCCATCATATTTCTCTCGGAATCTGCCATGTTCTCTGAATGAATATATCTTGAGCGAATAAGCCAAGATGCCACTTCAGAGAGATTTGAGTTATTGTATCTTCTTTTCTAGATGTTAGTTCCCTAGACTAGGTCCTATACACCCACTATTTATACACAAAATCCCGATGCTGAACATATCTGAGTCCGTTCTACCTTCAAACAGGAGCAGCGCGGGCTATTACCAGCTCCTCTCTGACAATTATGTTCACGCGCCGATAGTGGCATCTAAAGTGCAGCGCAGAAAGTCCAGGACTTAAGTTTGTGAGTTTCTTGTTAAAATTTAGGTTCTCAGCGCAAGTAATTGTGTCTAGACTGAGTAGCAGGGTCAGATGAGCCACTTGAATATGGTTCATCGGATTGATTTTCACGAATGGGATGCCATGATAGAACGGCGAAGATCCTTGGGTATATAGAAAGGCTCCCGCGGCGCGGCGGCGGAGCTTTTTGCGCATAGATTAGCATTATTTTGAGATAGATAGTAATAAGGACGTGGGACAACATTAAACTTCAAGCACGAGACTCTTTCAAACCGTTCATTATTACATTTCATCCAACCAAACCTTCATCATCCTATCTAGAGAGTTTGATCGCACAGAGATAGTTGACGTAAGGTTACGCCTCTCACTCATATCCTGCGTTTATGAAGATAAATTTTGACTTATACAAGCCATAAAATCGCGTTCCTTTACAAAAGGAGTATCTCAAATAGTAGTACGCCTTATCCAAGACAGATCATCTTAAAAAGCCGACTTAACTTTCTGATAGGTACCGGAGTTATTCAGAAGCCTCAGATTAACATTTCGAATCGACAGTTCCTGAGCACCTGCCAGAAGCGAAAAGAAACAGGCTTTGTTTTATGTTCTTATGATATTATCATTTTGAACTTCATTTACAGAGTTTCCCTATCAACTTTTTAATCAAAAAAGGGCAAACAAAACGAGCCTAGAGCCACTGGTCCTTAGGTTTATGTTAAAACCCTGATTACCTAAACTGAACTCCTTGATACTAACTTAAGGGGGCTTGGAGTGGCATTATGTCGGAGCTCTGAGCATGCGACTTGTAGTCCCATTTTGCGCTTTTGGTTGCCTCTTTTCTCTTTTCTCTTTTCTCTCCTCTTAGTGCTGATTTTATACAGTCACGCCTCGGATTTCGCTAAAATACTTTTGCGGTTTACGGTATTTGTGAAGGCCGCAAGTGCTAGTCTTGGAACCATATTGTGCAAGTATTGGTGCATCTGACTGGAACGCTTTTACTGATGCTCGCGCATGACCGGTTTCATCATTACCTTGATACACTATACATATTGACAGAGTTATTTTTTTTTTTTTTTTTTTTTTAAAGAACTTGGCTAAAATATTATCCCTTATATTGTAATATTAAAGCTAGAAATCCAAATACGGAAGATCCTGATGCAGCTAGCGAGAAAAGAGTATTGAATGAACTTGACTAATTTCCTGTTTAGAGCAATTGGCGTATTTCATATATAGAGAACAGGCTAGAAGATAGGCTAGAAGACACGTAGAAGGCAATTTAGAAGAAAGGAATTCATTAATCTAGTAATAGATAATTACGCCTGTTACAAATCCTCTTACAAGATCACATATTCTAAACACGTTTAATTATACTTCTGAACATACATGTTGATTAGAAATGTGTGAAAAGTATACTAAACATGCTGAACAGTCTTGTAACTCAACTAAGAGCCATTAAATTCCATTGGGATGTTTATAATAACTCCCTACATGCAACACACCTAACACCCAGCGAGACCAAAATAACGTGAACATTGCATAACATATAATAGTAAGAACTTGTCGATATCAATGGGTGAAATCTTGGCACGACCCTCCGCGATGTCTTTGCTATGTAAGACTTATATACCCTTCCCTTTTAATTAAAAAATCTAATAATTAAAAAATGTTCTAAGATTATTTAAATTATTATTATTAACAAAATTATTTTTTAATATATTATTCAAGTTATAAAAATTATTTTATAACATCAGCAAAAAATTGAAGAGCTCGGGAGGTTCTTTGGTGGATACTAAGAGGTTACAAAGGTTGTAAAAAAGATAGTTTAAGATACTAAAA
>LDDX01000060.1:422-86435 GCA_012184315.1 Arthrobotrys entomopaga
AAATCATTTCTCTTCTAATATCTTTTCTAAAATCTAGACTTAGATCTTTACATCATCTTTATCAGTAAGCTTAATAATAAATATTAAATAAGATTTTATTTATATTTTTATATATATTTTTAATTTTTAATTTTTAATTTTTCAAGTTAATTTTTAATTTTCAAATTTTTATAATTTTATTAATGACTTTAGAATAAATACTATTTTTTGGAAATATGTTACTGTGTTGCGGCTACGTATTCGTGAAAACTGGTGTATCAACCTCTTTATCCGAATATGTTAACCCAAAGTTTTGTTTGCGCTGGTACTCCACGACTCTCAAGAGAACATTGATAGACGCGTCTTAAACGCTCACAAACGCTGCCAATACACATTTAAGCAAGCAAGCAAGTATGTAAGTATCTAGTAATCAAAATATTCTGCTTAGCTGAGTTTACCTTTTGTAACCAGGCTTCGCGAAGTACTTGTACTTTTCGAGCACCACGTATTTATTTTCTACTCCTCTTGTCTGTGAGAAATTAGTCCGTATTTCACCTTAGGCCTTTTTTTTCGATTCTTTCGCTGATCGCTCCCTAGAACTTCGGCTCTGGCGAAAATACGACGGTCTCAACAACTCAGCCGAGGGTCGGTGCAACATTTTCTGTGTAGTTTCCAGCATGTCACTCGAATCCGCTTTAGAAGAGGAACGGCTAGAAATCCTCAAACTTCTGGAACGTCCATCAATTTCGAATAAATCTAGCGGGAATGGCAGCGGTGCCGGGACCTCGCCAACAATCCCTAGGTCTCCCCCGCTTGTACCTAGGGCGGTGTCTCCTGCCCGTTCACCACCACGCAGTAGCCAGTCAATCGGCGGGATATCCTCTATGATACTTGCGGCGGAAAGGGGATCCAACTCTGCCTCGCCACCACCGAGTACTTTTCCCTACGGTACAAGAAGCCGTGATAGTTCCCCACATGGGTCCTTGCATTCAACGACTTCCTCAAGCTATGGCGGGCCGCGATTACTTAGGGACCGCGATAGAGAACGAGACTCATCAGCATTCACCCCTAATGCAGACTATCAATTTAGCATGCTACCTTCTACCCCGAATCCCCATTTTCGAAGAACTGGACCAATACGAACAGGTAAAGCTAATACCAACTTGCCTGCATCCCCAACTAGCAGCCCTACCATGACACACGCAGCTGTATCACAAGGATACCAAGACACACTTTCTTCTATATATAGCGAGTCGGGACCTTTCCAACCTGGCGGCATGGGCCTCCCGAGTGGCTCTCAAGTTAGTAGCCGCCAAATCAGGCTTGGATCTAATAAGCGGTCAGGCTCGCCATCAATCTATCCCGCTAGATCATCGTCGCCAAACACAGGAAATTTGTCGCTATCACCGCTTTCGTCGCCCCCATTGAATATGATCATGAGCACGCCTTCTCGAACCTTGGTTACGGAGAACGATACAATTATTGATCTGGAGTCTGCTTATAGGAGATTGTCTGATGACGCTCTGAGAAACTCTGGTGGATCTTTGGCGAATCTACCGGAGCGTGGAGGAACCGCAAGTCACATACGTGCGAGCTCAGGGGAGAGCATTTCGCGGGATGGCGGCGTTCGCTTGGAGAAAGACTTGACATTTATGGTTGGTGATGATGGCCGGGAGATTGCAGTTGAGAGTAGTGAAGAGAGCGAATACTCTAGCGACGATGATACCGAATCTTTTCGTGGCCGCCAATCGGAGAAGCGGGAAATCGAGAGGGCAGACGATTTGACTTGCGAGCGGGAACCTCCATCGACCAGTACCAATGCGCTAAAGGGCATTCATACAACATCTTCTAGAGCGTCTGTTCCCCAAAGGAAAACGATGAGTCTCCTTGCTGCCGCTGAGGAAGAGAGTAAGGGCTTTCGCTTTTCATTTCTTAACCTGTTTTCTTCTAACATGACCAAAATCAGGGAAAACTGTTTCTTCTCGTTATAAAGTATCATCGCTTTTGCCTTCAGTTACAGTTTCTCCGCCGACACAAACGCAGCAGAATACCAACCGAAATATTATCCATCCGAATACTAACTTTGACACGCGGTCCCATTTGTCGACGCCGTTTTCTTCTGATGCGGAAGCCGACTCCAAAGACATCAAAAGGGCGTCTCGCCTTACACTCAGCATTTCACCCATTGTATCCAATCCAGAAACACACAGAGTCGCTCGCACAATTGTTCGAGGTGATCTTCCGAGCGCACAGTCTGATTTTGGCTCGGGTAGAATAAAACACCGAAGTTACCTTGTAGCTACGGACCTTAGTGCCGAGGCCGCGCACGCTCTTGAGTGGACAATAGGAACTGTTTTGCGAGACGGCGATATGCTTTTGGCTGTATATGCAATTGACGAGGAGAATGCTGGGGATTTTGATGCTCAGAAGTCGGTGTCTCAGACGAGCGATCTAGCATATACTGGGAACAATTCGATTCTTTCCAACAGAAGAAAAAGCGTAGATAGAGGCAAAGGGGTCAAAGTTGGGAATAGTCCGGCCCGCTCATCGAGTCTAAGCCGCTCAGATGTCCCCGACAATATGACCGAAGGAAATTTATTCTCCTTTAATAATTCTAGCAGAGAAATGCTTCCCCGAATACCTGTTGAACCCTCTGAAGGCGATGATGAGAAATCATTGATTCCATTGGAGAGTCACCGCGACAGAAGCAAATCAGAACAAGAGCGATGGGCAGCGGCGGAGCAAATATCGACCTTGGTCACGAAATTACTGAAAAAGACCAAGCTTCAAGTTACAGTCATCGTTGAAGTAATACATTGCAAAAGCCCCAAACATCTCCTCACCGAAATGGTATATCCCTCATATGAAATCTTATTCATTTTATGTTCAATATATTTTAAGTTATCTATTCAGTTAGGTAGCTTTCCGTTCTTTTTTTTGGGCGTAAAGTGCTAATTTTGCTGTGCAGATTGATATTTTAGAACCTACCCTCGTGATACTTGGATCGCGAGGAAGAAGTGCTTTGAAAGGGTAAGATTTTTAATTTGATCATTCTGGCATTGGATCTAATTATAACCTGGCTTTATAGTGTTTTACTGGGCTCTTTTTCCAATTATCTTGTCACCAAAAGCTCCGTCCCGGTCATGGTAGCAAGGAAGAAATTGAAGAAAAGCAAATATAAGAATCCAAATCCTCGTCTCATTAATAATCTTAGCACTGGAACCTCGAGGACCCTTGCATTCGCAAAAGTTGACTAAGTCTGGTTCGAAACCATTCAGAAATTGCTCTGTGTGTCTTAATTTTCAACAGGCAGAGAATATTCGCTCCCTCAACAAACCACGGATGGAAGATCTCAGTTTCTAAATAGATCCCAATTACCGAGAATACCCTAATGTCACTTGAATATTAGTTTTTCTTTGGTATTTCCCTATACGATCAAATTATCTTTTCTTAGGCATATAGAAGTGCCCGGTGGCCCCTTTGGGACCACACCATTGGCGTTTGTGGAAGTAACATATTTCATGAGGGGAAACTCTCTTCTCGTTCAATGCCATTATTATCCGATAAATCGGAAAACCAGAACAACGAATTCAAATATATATCAGGACAAGCTTAAAGCTTTGGCATTTCTGAAAGCTAGGCTCTAGCAGTACTGGTAATACTTGGCCCGGAATGGAAAGAGCAACGAAACAAATATATTTAAATCAGATATTCTCCGACAATTGAGCTTGCTTCCGATTTGTAGTTAAGGGCTAAAACAGGACCTTTGCGTTTTAGGCGTCTTTTGAGAGTGGCCTTCTTTGTTGCGGGATATGGCGTATCGCTAAACCGCTGTTTCAGATGTATTATGTTTAGTAATATCTCCAATATCGCTTAAAGCCTTTCGATAATTCAAAAGGGCGACTTTTATTGCTGTCTCTAAGGGCGCGGCCAATTTTTTAATGACTTCATAAGCTATACTCTCTGCAGATAATTTCCCGTTTGTTTTGTTTCGTCTCCGATTTATATCATGTTGCTCTGATTCTTGTTTAGCTTTTCTTTCTTCTTCCGCTAGTCGAGCGAGGCTTGCTAATCTCTCGAGCGATCGGTTTAAGGAATCGACCATGTGTCTAATTTCAGAACTTCTTTTGGAATCCCCTGAGAGAAACGCATCCCAAAATTGCCGCAAAAACTCTGTGGATGTAGCGTGAGTGAGCAGCAGCTGATCCCATATATTTTGCCCAAGGGCATTTGCGTTATCAGCTTCAACGAAGCGATTCATTCCCCCTGGCATCTGAAGACGCCGAGATTCCAATATAACCAATATATGAGAGGACGCTGTCCTTAAAGACTGAAGGCTCCCTTCACTAAACACAGAGTTTCTATAATGGGCACAGTCAACGATATATGGCACAGTCTCACTGCTGTGTTTTTTGACCTCGGAACTGCCGTATCGCGCGGTATCTTGGTGCAACTCTGATAGAATATGAAGGAAACCGGGATTTTCTCGAATAGAGCCTGAATCTAGATTGGGTTTTGGTTCGATCTCCAGATCAAAAAATTGTTTATGATCTTTGACTTTAAGCAAAATATTTTGTTCTCGGCTATTAGCCTGAAGATCTTTAAGATTCGAGACACCCCTTTCTTGCGTTCCAGTGCCTGATAATTCATTCACGGAATCGATCCTATTACATCACGATCTCTTTAAGCGCAAATGAAGAGATATTAAGGTAGGTAGACTTACGGTGTCACGCAATCTAGAAGCTTGGAGCTAAGATTGTTCAGAGTTCGAATTATTGGAACATTTTCGATTCTATTCGGCCGCATGGTTAGATCTGGTCGATTTCCCTGTCTCTTGTTGTCGCAGTCGCTTGTAAGCGCCACGCACCATCGGCTTGTTAAACTGTTAAAACACTTACTCGACTATGATTGTTTTCATTGCCGCTAAGGTCGATTATATGTGGTATAGGTAGGTGGCTGGTTACATCTCGAGTTAAGTCTTGAGACGATAAGTTAGTTAATAGTGGGAGAGGTGAGGATACATAATATCAATTTTACCTAAGTCGTCGTTTTTCAAGTAGTGATCCAAAATATCGTCATGTGCGTCTGTGGGAACTAATTTTTCTCCCTTTAGCTTTTTGTAAAGCTTACTGAGAAAGAAGCGTCGCCAAAACTCGTCCTCTCGAAGCTTTGGAACAACTTCATCGTAAACTTTTCGAATGATTGGATGTTGTTCAAATATATAGTGGATCTGATCTCTTGATAAACTAACTCGAACAATAGAGTCTTCGGTTTTTGGTTTGATAGAAGCTAACACGTTGTAGGAACCTCGTGACTGAGACTGCTCAACTGCATGTGCACGAAGGAGGTGGACACGGGTTGACCAAAATTGGGTGGCCGTCATGTTTCCTTCAACCACTACCTCGTGAAACTTTCTCTGGAGCTTTGGAGACGATGAAAGGACGGCTTGTTGAAGGGACATATCATTCTTTAACTCATTGTCGGTTTTATTCTTCAGTAGCCTGTTGTTTTTGGCATTTCCGTTCTCAACCGTATCTCCCCCTTCATCTGCGGTAGAGTTTTGGTCTGGAGCAGAGGAAGACTTCAGTGATTGGATTGCCGCTGTGAGAGCAATCTTAAGGCTCGATGCATCATGATGGGAACTTGCAAAGGTGAAAACGTATTGATCAACGATGGCTTTAGTTGGAGTTTGAGCGAAAACTTTTATCATAACCTTAGTAGAAGTAGGAGGTGTGGCTTGTAGATCTGTTTAAGGAGATTTTCAGCTTAGTTTCATGATTTCGTAAATATGGACAATGGCCTGGTGGACGTGAGCCCAAATCGATTACAAAGGACTCGGAGCTGATATTAGAACGAACTTGTGATTGTTTCGACTGGAATGACGATTGCAGCCGATGGGATATTCTCCGAAAACGATTGCCAGGTGAGAGTTTTGCCATCTGCAGCAAGTGATAGAAGACCGTCTTTCTTCTTATATGAAGCTGCTGCTGAAGCCAGTGGCGCCATGATGGTCGATCGTTGGTGTAGAAGGGACGTTAGAGAAATTTAATGAATGCGTTGCCATCCCAAAATAGGCGCATCTGAATTCGAAGGAGTTTGCCTTTTAGGCTCCAAGGTTCTTATAAAGTTTAATCTCGCACCGCACATCGATGCATCATGCATCTCTAGCGGCTCAGGTTCAAATCATTTTCGCATTGATACCCACTTTTTATAAATTTTATAGTTTCTCATTTCGCTAGCAGTAGCCTCGTTGGCAGTTTTGTATCGACAACCCCACCAATCGATCATGTCATTTCTTCGGGCTTTGAGTAGCGATTCCTTGAGTGGAAATTCGAAATCTGTCGCAAGCCACGGCCATGGACAATCCCGTAATGCTCCTAGAAACCCGATTTCGAATATTTCTCTTCGTCGAATTTAGATTGTAACTAATATCTAACTCCCAGTCGCCTCAAACACCTCATCTACTCACCACCAGAACTCGCATTCATCCGCTCAAAACATATCGACAGCAAGCGGACATCGGCGTCACCATGCCAAAGCGCTCCTTCATCCTATGTCACTGTTGCTTCGGAGGCGGTCAGGCCAATCAAATCATAGTGGTAGTGAATTTTCGAGTAGTACCTATGGACTTGCAAGGGATCTACCTGATGATTTTGACCCGGGTATCATTTATGGTACCAGGCATCCCGATTGGTCTTTCCCACGCCGGTCAGCTCCTCAGCCGACTGCTGGTGTAAACCGTCCTAAGAATATATTATCTGGAAAGCCTGGCAGCATGGGTTTGTGATATGGATGCCAGATTGTAAAATCCAACTTCTAACATTGCTCCCAGGGATCGAAATCTCATCATCGAATGAGGTTCCTATTGATACGTCCCATTTGCCAAAGCGTCAAGCTTTTTTCACTGAACATTTTGGCGAGTTTGATACAGCCACTTCGGATGTGCCGGAGCAGCTCGGTGTGACTTTGGATATACCCTCATCGGAACCAGAATTGGAGACTGACCAGTTAACAACAAATTCTGGAATAACAGTTGGGTCTCTTGGGCAGAACGCTCCTCTTCAAGCCCATTCACTATCGTCCAAAGGCTTACCACACCCACTCAATGAACACCCAGAGCCGCGAGGAACACTATCGGGAATAATATTGCATAATGATCATTCGACTCCAACGGAGCCTAGTACACCTGAAAGACATTCGCCTGACCCCCGAAGCCAGGACCCTCCGCTCGACCCACTTCGCAATAGTTCTCGATTTAGCTTTGAGGCTAGCAGTGCTGCCGAATCGATTCGCGGTGAAGAGTTAACTCTGTCGGATAGTCTAGCCTTGAAATCGTTCGTATTCCTTACTTCTGGGTCCAACACTTTGATGAGGCGTACAGCTAACCACAAAGCCCCTGAAAAAGACGTTATAGGTCTTTTCTCCCTAGCGAGGGTAGTACTTCTGATATTGGGTCCTTTATGAGCGATGATGTCCATTCAATCACGTCTGAGGATTTAATGAATGAAGAGAATGATGGCTTTGAGCCATCATATCCTGATCTACACCCCAAGATCGTACCTCCACCCGGCTTCGAAAATGTGTCGGTGGACACGCGATACATTGCTCGCCGATTACAAGAATTTGAGCTGCACGAAAGCCATGACACTACTGTCCCTCCAGTCGACTCGAATCCTGGGAGCGATAGATCTAGTGAAATGGGAACGAATGGGAGCGATACCGATGAAGAGGGTATGAATGAGCCTGGAGGCGATATTACCTGCCCTCCCTTTATCAACCCATCCGGAGCCGGCATGCATGGAAGCAATACCCTTCCCTGTATTTCAAATGAAACAGAACTGCTTGGAGACCTTGACCGCCTAGATGGCTCCCCTGTTCTACTTTTTCAAAATGTCTTTCAAACGGGAATCCAGGGAGTCAATGAATATGACGAAAATTCTCTTTCTCCTACACTAGGCTTTCAATCGTCATCGTGTAGCTATAATGAAGGAACTGGATTTATCGATTACGATGCAAATGAAATCGACGAAGATGATATGATCGCTGAGGCAAATAGGGATGCTTTAGCCTCAGATAATGATGGATGGTATGGTCAGGAGTTTGATTTCTATCCTACTTCGTCTACGAATAGTACATATTTGGCCGGAGGATTTTTTGGAATCGATCTCCCGAAACCAGGATTTGTAAGAAATCCTTCGTTAACTCCGATAAGCGAACGCTCCGAAAGCTCGCTTCGAAATTCGCTTAGCATCATTAATCCAGCCTCTTTCTCGAGTGGAGGCATATCTGCCGGCCCCCTTAGTGCTGCTCTATTCACAGAGTTAGCCAATAATGACCAAATAAACTGCGACGAAGCGACGTTGACCCAATTACAAATCCTAAACGGAACAAAATCTCATGACGATAGCCTCAAGCATTTAAAACATACACACTCGAATCTTTCATCTATTCAACCAATTACAAGTGGCCAGGAATCGTCGACTTTTCCAATTACATCAAATTCCGCCATTGGCCAGCAATATGTCGCCCCGGCCGCGCTCGATGATCTCAATAATTATCACGCTGGCGATATAAGCACATCATATGTACACGATGTTGATCTTGGCTGGGTTATGGAAAAACGAAAGGGGGGTGAATTAATTCAACGCGAGCTAGTTCGGGGGGCAGTATAGTCGTACATCTGGCTTTGTAGTCGTGATTATAAATATATACCTTGGCAGATACCCTAATTACGCTATCCTACCGCCTCGAACACTCTAGACCCTCCAGGAACTAATAATGATAAGGATGAGTGTTATTCTCATGTTGAGCATGGTAATAGGGCATTAAGGGTTTTAGTATCTATGATGCTCGTTAGGGTAGATGGATCTTTAAGGCTTACTAACGCAGTTAGTAGTACTTACTTAAATAATTGATTGTGAGTATTTACATAAGTAATTACTTGTGAGGTTGCGGAATAAAATAACTATACATCCTCTAGTGATATCTAGGAGCGCAACTATACATATAACAATACGAAAAACTCACTCTCGGGAGCTATACCCTCCAACATCCAATTGAACTAAATACATAATATGTCTTACTCACTCTATGAGGTCAAGTAGGCGACCCTGGAATGCGGAACACAGTGGTTGGAGAGAAGATAATATGATAAATCAAGGGATCTGTCCCAGATGAAAGTTAAGCTCTAATTAAAAAGTGATTTTGACAACATAAATTTTGAACGAATGCGCCTTGCACATTATTTTAATTAACAATCTTATTGGCCTTGATACCAGGCGTCAGGTTTCTAGATGACCTTATGACATCGCACAAAGCAAGTGTCAGATATGTGTAGGTGGAGAGACTCTTTTGGTGCTTGAGTTCATAGATTTGTTCCGAACCACAGTGTAACGATCAAACTATTTACACAAACCTAAAGGCATCACGTATTTGGCTTTAAAACATTTCAACAATGCGAATTGGCCTCGCTTTTGTCCACCGCAATTCTCAAAGGAAGAACATGGGCCGCTCGTTGGCCATACCCAACACAAATAGCCGCAACGGAAGCGACACATGAAACTACAGCCTGGAAAATTAATGCCCTCCGCATGTTTCCGCTTCCATCATCGGTGAGTGCTGTCATGGAGATGATAAAAATTGCTCCCAGAAGCTGACCACCAGACCAGAGGAAGGTGGATGTAATATCAGGTGATACCGGGTGCGTTATCTCTACGATAAATTCGAGTGAGAGAGGCAGTAAAGAAAACGATGCGGCGCCTAGAACCGCTAAAACGATGTAAGGGGGGGCTAGAGATCTGCTTGTTGGTGCGAAGATAAGGCAGATGTCTGCAAGATTAAGTCAGCTGAGGTATTAACCCTGTGCATAGATGCTTATTTGCCACAATGAAGGGGTTACGCACAGCATACTGAAATGACAGGAACTAATGTTCGAATCGCCAGGAGGAATGTGTGGGTTCGGTCAATGAGAGGGGAGACAATGGCAGAACTAAAGATATTAAAACTTAGACGGAGAGCAATATGGAGAAGGATAGTTAAACCGTACGCAACTAAGCCCACGACGATGAGAATTGCTCCGCCGATACCTGCGTCGTTCTCGGAATAGCCATATGGCTCCAAAATCTAAGCCTGTTTAGCCTAAGAAAGACCAAGAAACTCGTGACTCTCTAATTCCACTGCTTCGGGATCTTCTGGTATGCTGATGAGAGTTTGGGACATACCTGGTTTAACAAGGAACTGCTGGCGTTAAAAAATCCAACAAGAATAGAGAACTAAGGAGTAAAATATTCTCAAATTGTAAACGAAAGCTATTTAGCCTTGCAACAAGGGTTGACAAAACTCACCATTGTGAATATAAGCCAGAACTCTAACGAGGATGCTACTTTGGAGAGGGCTACTTTTAATGGAAGCTTTTCTTGAGCCGAGGAAGGGCATGGCGGTGTTGGTGGCTTTGATTGAACAATAAGGATAGGCACTGTTACAGCTGTGGTCTGGATACTGTTACTTAAGAAGAGTCGCTCTCTGAGGCCGTATCAAGTTCAATCTTACTATTATTGCGATATAAAGGAGCATATTTGGGATGTCTCTGATTTGTATTAGTACGGCTTTGAATGGGAGATTGTTAACGATTTCGGTCTTACCCAGGTTCAGATACAAGAAAAGGATCTATAAGCTGTCCCAACTAATCAAAGCAAAAATGGAGTTAGCTTATAAATATTGTTACGAAACATATAATGATAAACAAAGACGTAAATGTACCCACAGCAGCACCTAACGGATTACTGAGAGATATGAGCGCATTAGCAGTAATCCGACCTTTTGAGGTAAACCAAAGGTCGCTGAAATAAGCTGGAGCGCTCAAAACGAAAGGTTGTCCAAAGCCTAGATTTGATAGTATAACTGACATTAACCAATCTGCAAACTAATGCCGCATGACCATATTCTAATTGGCATTACCTATAAATATTTGGCCGAGCATAACAACGGCGAAGTGACCTCCATCGGAACTATTAACTCGAGCCCCAATGAACCTCAGCCAAACACCTGTAACGCTAAACCCAGCAGCAAAAAGCAATGCAAACCGGACACCGAAATTACTGAGAATATAGATAACAAGCCTTTGGTACTCTATTAGCACCGGCGCTCAAGTTGGCTCAAGTATGGAAAATGACACTCACGGGCTTATGAATATATAGGCCAGGAATATGACGGTTGAGAGCCAATTGACTGATGAGATATGACCCAGCCGAAAGAACAGCTGAGTGGATGTTGATACTGGGGCAAAGGTTATCCATCTAGTTTAAAGAAATACGCATTCAATCGTTAGCAAAAGCGAACTGTTAGTAGAAATCGAGAATTAGGTAGTTTTTTCTTACCCCCAACTGATCATGATATTCATCAACATCAAGGTTATTAAGCCTATCCATCTTCTACGATATACCCGATATATAGGTGGATCTACGACCGAGATATTTGAGATTTGTCGTGGTTGTTGTGCCTCAACCTTAGCAGGATGATGGTTCATATTGTCTCCTATTGGCACATCTAGCCTCCATTGGTTTTCCACCTGATGACTGGTCACGTCCGACATTGCTCTATCGTAATTTTTGGCATCGCAATTTCGCAGCGAGAATTTGATGTTCGAAAATAATGTCCCAAACTTTGACGTTAAAAGGAGTCAGCAGACCAGATTCCATAGCCTTCTTAATGGCTTAACCGAGATAAAGGAGCAACATCCTTGCATACAATCTGTTGCGGCGCCAAAAGAATTGCATGTGAGGAACAGCGCAAGCGAGCCTATGGAAGTCTTGAAATAATTTTGTAAGCGACACCAATCAACAAACATGTATCAACCGCCTTGCGTGGGAAATAAAATATAATACTGAGGTAATGATTACCATTTATATCGGCTGGTGCCTGAGAATTCCACTCGTCAGTTCCAATTTCAATACCGATGTGTCAGCCATTTCCAGAAGTTTTGTATTTTTGGGATGTTAAACCCTGTACGCTTTTATTTATTATGCGATGGAACGGAACGCTGATATCATGATACGCGTCGATTCATCTTTGACGAGTTGGAAGTGTTGTTGAGAGATTGTTGGGTTTGGTGCTCATAATAGTTGCAAGGAGAGTTTTGCCGAGACTAGGTAAGCACTTTGTATGTAACTGTAGTGAGACTCAGTCTCGGCCCCAAACCGAACAACGCAAAGAGAGACTGCTCAGAACTCTGAACACAACGACGGCATTTTAACTCAAAAACCGACGAATTATATAAAGAACCCCGCTACTTGTCAGCCACCAAGAACCTCCTTTTCAAGAAACAAGTTGACGCATCATCAAAATGGATCAAAGATTCTTGGATAGTCTTAGTATGGGCCACCACGGAGAAGGTGCTCAGGATATTTCTCGAACAACCACCCCAGGCCCAGGCTGGCAGGACGAAAGCGATGATGAAATCAAGCTACCACGCCAACGACAACGGACGTTTCCCTACACGCAATACTTACCATATAAATGCGAGAATGAAGAAACTCGCCTTCGAAACTTGGACGAGATTATTAAGAAGCTCTATGTTGCCGTTGAAGCTGGAGATTTCGCACCGGGCGCTTTACATTGGTCTCGGGAATTGAGATCATGGCTTCAAATGAAATTCGACCTCCCTCGCCAGACTCGAGCGAAGCTCGTTAAGTTATTTTACGCTTTGGCTCTCTCACGAGGATTAACTCTCTCAATATCAGAGAGATTCGCAAGCATGTTCATGCTTCTAACGAAGTGGGTACTAAAAAAAATCTCAGACAGAAGGCTAGCACGGAATTCTAACCAACCATCAATCTGAATGTCTAGGAGAAAGCACTATCTAAAACCTGGGCAAGATCTTTATCTTGATTGGTATCCACTCTATAAAGAGTTGAAAATCTTTATTCTGCCGCAAGAGACAGGGTTTATAAACACGACCCATGTTAAGAGGAATATTCGCACTCTGACAAAGATGTGCACTTTCTGTCAGCTGTACACTAGCCCCAATGAAATTCCTCGGATGCTAGAAGAGTTTTTGCCCTATGTAAGTAAAACTTCTTGCAATTTTCGTATGGGGTGTGATTATACTGATCAGAATATAGTACAGCCTCTCTCACCCAGAAGGCGCATTTATTGTAATTGGTCTCCTCAATCTCTTGATGCCAACTACTCCACCACCTCCGAGTTTTGTGCAGGGCCAGCCTGAATTTTATCTACCAGGTCTGTGAATAAATTAGCCCCCCTTTCAAACGTCTTGCTCACTGATTTGATAAATAAAGGCCTTTTTCATATCTGGGCATTGGGAAACCGTTCTAGGACATTTGATGTCAACTTTTTGGACCTTCTTTCCCGTTTAGCCCGTGATTCCTTACCGGCTCATCATATAAAATTTGGCCCATATGGTATTTTCACCAAGGAACAGTCGGCAACAATATTCACGGCAGTTTTGCGACTTCTCGAAATACCAGTTGGCCAGGCTTCGAGTCCATATAGTCCTGTAGTTGATATAGGCTCTGGCCTTGCTTCTACCCTAGAAAAGGATCCTAAAAAACACCCCGTCGCCCATCACATTGCACGTTGGGTCGTGATGTCTCTCTCCCCTCACTCTCTTACCGAGAAAGGATCGATATTAGTTAGCCTTGAAGGTCTTGTGCAAGCGGTTGAAACGTTTTATCATCCATCTAACAATGGAAACTGGACCAAGACTTTATCCCAATTGGCATACTACTTATCCGACTTTTTCGTTATGAGGTGGAACCGAGAGCAAAGCGGAGAAATGGACATCCCCGAAGATCGTCTCCTTACTCTGGCTTTAAAAACTAGGTTTGTTCTGGTTCTAAGAGAGGCTGTTTTTATGGGTATTTACTCTAAAAGCGGAACAGCAATGAATTTCGCAATGCAATCTCTTCAAAGTCTCGCTTTCCTAGAGCCTGATCTTATACTTCCGGGCTCCCTGCAAAGAATCTATCCAGCAATGCAGGGTCTCGTTGAAGTCCATAGGACTACATCATCATTGAGGGCACTTCAAGTCCTTGCGAGCATAATAGTTCGTCACAGGGGCTATCGTATTCATACCACAACACTATTGTCACTTGCGCTCCCCGGAATCGATGCCAACGACCTGGATAAAACCTTGCAGACATTAGCCTTTATCCAATCGGTATCATACAATGTTCCCTTTTATGATCTGAGCTCTTCCGGTTCGCTTGAAGGTTTTAATGGGAAAACTGCCATAGAGTGGATCCAGAAACAACTAGAACTATTAGAAGCCGGAGATCTTGCAGGCTTTGCTGACTATCACATATTATCCGAAGTAGAGGAAGAGACATTGTTGAAGTCGTCAACCTCGGGCTTTAGAGAGTTTATCTTGTCATTCCTAGAACGTGTGTTTACACTCCTAGAAAATCTCCCCGATGCTTCTCGGGTGAGAAGTGGTTCGCCTGAGGAAGCGATTGTCAACACCTTGCCTTCAACGTTTTTACCCCTTCTAGCAGCTCTATCACCGGAGTTATATGACCTGGCACTTGATAAAGTTGCAAATTTTGTCGGAAACCATGTTATTCATCAAGCTCGAGACGCAATGGCCTTCATATGTGATGCCCTCTGCAAAGTTAACCCTGGCAAAGCTCTAAAGCGTCTTCTTCCGCTTCTGATTATGGGAATCAAAACAGAAATTGAGGAAAATGGAGCTGCTTCAACTAGACACAATGGCGCGGATGTACTCCCGCGTGATCGCGCATTGGTTTGGTTTGTGACGATTCTGAGCATGTGTGTGGTACATGTAGGGCCTGCATTGTTGGACTTTACACCGGAGATTCTCGAAATTACAGATTACATGCAACAGAAGTGCAAAGGCATACCGGCAGTACACGTGTCAAATCTCATACATCATCTTCTTTTGAGTCTCACGCTGACTTACACAAACGATTTTGCGCTGGATGAACCAGATGCTACTGGTAAAGGTTTGTAAAACCCCGCACTTTAATTATAATTTAAACTAATGAAAGTAGCTATGATCGGTATCGAAACGTGGGGCAAAATCGTGGAACCCCAAAATTTAAATATAAATTGGCACGTTCCAAACGAAAAAGAGGTTCGCTTCGCCACGCAAATATTCGAGCGACTATCGAATAGTGCCTTGGAGCGCTTGACATTATTGATAAGTAAAGATTCGAATGTGAAACGAGATGGTGTTGGAAAAGAGTGGTCAGATGACGTCTCTAGAAATCTTGTTTTACTTAGATTACTTTTATCCGGTATTGCTTCTCTTGTGGATATCACTGGTGGGCCTTCCTCGGACCACCTTGATGGTCAAGCAAGAGAAGATCCAAAATCTGTCGAAAGTGATCAAATCTTGTCGTTCGAGGATGATGAAGATTCTCTAGACGCGGAGATCGGCGAGAGGAAATCTTTCCACTACCCGACTGGATACTTTTTCCGGGATTCAAAGCATGAACTTTACATGCTTGTTCATAATTTGAGACGACGGATAGGCGAAGCATTGCATACCGTACACGCTTTCCTATTGAAGGAACAACAGGATGATGTAGCGTGCTTCAACGCCCTATATACGGTAATTCTTATATTTGATTATCTATTTCTATTTCTTACTCCTCTATTCAGACAAGAAGAAAGTCAAAATGAATATAGTATGTTTGAAGCTGGTTCTAATTCGAGGTATATTTAGGCATATCGGTCCTGGTTCGTTGATGTCAGGATTGAAAGGTCTGCGCAAGTTGTTGAACGTATACTTCGACTTTTCGAATCAGACATCCACCTTTTCAAAATAAGCGGTCTCCGCAAGATATATCCCCGACCTTTGCTGCTTCGTCGTGCGAATCTATATCATCTACAGCGGCTAAGGAGTAACATTGGACCCCGTAAGCGAACACACCTCGATGAACGCCTTCTACTTGATCTTGCGGAGTCAGCGGTGTCTCCGTACACAGAAATCCGACGGCATGCACAAAGTGCAGCTGAATCGGCCTGTAAAGTCATAGTTGGTGCACGGCCTCTCGTAATACCGAAACTCTTAGACGCATTTGAAGAAGCCATCAAGTCAAATAACTACGGTAGAATGAAAGGAGCCATGTACTCCTTACTCTTAGGGAGCCTCAGTAAAACCGTTGGGAGAGATTGGAGATTTGCACCTAGGGTGATCAAAGCCTTTATTGCAGCATCCGCAGCCGACAAGTTGTCAGTTCAAAAGCTCGCAATGGGTGCAACATTTCAGGTCATAGACTACGGGCGCCCTCTTGAGCAGCTTGTTCTCCTGGATGAACAGGTTATCGAAGCGATTGCTCCTTCTGATGATGTTCGCGAATCAATTCTCCAGCGCAAAGCGAAGGTAGTGGCAAGGACAAAAGGAATTGAACATAAAAAGACCGAACTCGTAGCAGAATTGGTAGCCCTAGCTAAAGGGTCTCATTGGAAAATTGCTAACCGAACAGTCACCGTAATGCTTGGAATGGGGATGCGGTTCGATACCCTCGCGGACAAATCTATGATTGAGCTTATGACGACAGGTTCAATTGATACACACCCGATGTTACGAGGGCTTTATTGCAGCGGACTTATTGCTGTAAGGGATCATCGCCCCAAGGTTTTACGAATCTCGCTTCTTGCTAATATAGCTCTGTGACTGGATAGCTTTTTTGTCTGATCGACTTGAGGGCGGCTTGCGGGCACAAATATCAAAACTTTTTACTCGATATCTATAAGTTCCCCTCACAAGCTGAAATATCCGTTGATCAAAAAGATCCAAGTTGGACCGATTCATTCTTATCAAAATTCGCTGAAGAATCACCGGAATTCTATGTAGATTTTGATCACATAGGATGGCTGGTTTGGGGGAAAACAATGACTGTGTTCGAAACCCATCCGACACAGAATCGTGAATGGGACGATGTTGAACTTAATGCCCGTGGGCAAATTGGAACTTTGATAGATCGAAAATGGTTCCATAGCTTATGTGACTTCATGAAACAGGAACCACGAGAGGGTATCGCAGATAGGTTTCGTATGGCGAGCCCTATTCTCCTTCAGTTTGTATTTGAATTGATTCGTGATGGGATTACGCAACTTGATTTCCATGACGTTCATGTCGAAATAATTGATTTATTTGGAGACGGGAGTGACAAAAACCAACATAGGGCTACAGCTGAAATTTTCGGAGCTCTTCTGAACTCGATTAGAGATTGTGCTGACGATGAAAAGTCGAAAGCCTGGGATCTTATATTACCAATCATCACAAAGATTTTTGAGGATGGGCTGAATCCGGACAATCTTTCCTACTGGGTGGCATTTATCCACACTTCTTTGGTTCGTTTATCGTTTTTTATGCTACGGAATTTTACTATGGAGTTTGATTGCTGACCAACTAAATATAGCAAGGAAAGGACCTTCGTCGTTCCTGGCCTATCGTCCAGCAACTCTCTAGCTTTCGCTTGGACTTAAACTCAAATGCGGCATTTAAAGAAAGCTCAAAAATCCAACTGCTGCAGCAATGTATAAACGACGCAGGTTGGCATTTTCGGCTCCACCAACCAATATGGGATGATTTTATACATCATCTAGATCATCCTTACAAGGGAGTTAGAGAAGCTATTGGCCAAACTTTGGCTTGCATCAATCGGACGAGATATCATGAATCCTTTGGCTGTGTTGATGAATTTCTTCAAGCGCAGAGAGTGTACTCATCTGTTGGGATACCGCCGTATCAATCAAACAACAAACTCATATTGAGCATTAACAACATTTTGAAACAACTTGCGGCTTGGAGAGGGGAAAACGGATCTGAACAACAAAACAGTTCTTCTTATACCTCTGCCAGCAAGACTGTTTTGCTATGGTTAGAGAGCACTCTATCATCTCATGAATGCACACAACTTGCCCCATTATTTTCTCGGACACTCATCAACGAAATATTGCATATGATAGATATTCGAGAAGACCCGGAGCTAATGTCACTTGCGTATAACGTGTTCCGACACCTACCTGACATTCCGCATTCTATCGGTCAGGTTGATACGTTTATTGATGGTTTGATACAAACCGGATTCAATGCGAATTCGTGGCACCAACGGTTGAGAGTTCTTTTAAACATCGGAGTTGTCTATTTTCGCAGATTATTTCTCATATCGCCAGAGCAACGGCGAACTCTTTTTAGCTGTGTCTCCGGCATGTTAGGTGATCCGCAGCTTGAAGTCAGAATTGGAGCAGCAACTACACTTTCTGGGATGATTAGATGCTCACCAGTACCGTTTAGAGCTCTAGCCGTGCCCCTTCTCAAGAAGAGATTCATTAATTTACTTCTAAGAAACCCTTTGCCACGAAGTTCGGACCCACAACCAGCAAGCTCGCAGCAAAAAGTCATTATTAATCGGCATGCAGCCGTCCTGGGGTTGAGTGCACTGGTACAAGCATTTCCCTATGTTTCGCCACCACCACCATGGTTGCCTGAGATCCTGACAATTCTTGCTCTGAGAGCTGCATCGGACCCTGGGATGGTCGGCGAAAGTGTCAAAAATTGCCTAAGTGATTTCAAGAAAACACGTCAAGACACTTGGCATATTGATGTGAAGGTACGTGAAAATATCATCAGGCAAGATTTTCCGACCTGAGACTGACTTGAATGAAACAAAAGGCCTTTTCGGCGGACCAGCTCGAAGACCTCGAAGGAGTTTTATGGAAAAGCTACTTTGCATGAGATAGAAGATACGGAATCCAGACGCAAGCGGCGGTACTTTTATTTCAACTGCACTAGAGCTGACCATCACCCTTCAAGCAAATAATAATAGAGATTGAAATTGCACAGCTTCGCCCACTTAAAACATGTTCTATATGACCACATCCAAACCAAACCCTTTGAATACACCCTCTAAGCCTCGATTGAGTTGATTGTAATTGTCTGCTTCGTTCAAGCTGCCCAGATTTTGACAGTTAAATCAACACTTCCGGTTGCGATAACACAACGTATGTTCGATAGCTCTGGTGACTCGGGCTGGCTCTTTGAAGGTGTTCCGTTCTGCCGAATAGATTCAAGCCCAATCGCGCCATTAGATGTACCAGCAGTGTCCACATTTCCTCGTGTCTGATTTGGCGCCCATTTAATACAATTTATGAAATGACCATGAGCAGGTTCGATAGTTTTTACACATCTGCCGTTTTGAGTAAGATCCCAGCATCGGATCGTTTTGTCGTCTGAGCAACTCAAAAGATATTTCCCGCTGGGATGAAACGCCACACCCCTGACCCAGTTATCATGTCCGATAAGAGTTTTTATCAAGTTTCCTCGAGAGTCCCATATATTGATCGTTTTATCTCTTGAACCAGTTGCTAGATATTCGTTGAAAGAAGTAGCAGAAGGGACCCGTTTAACACCCGCTAGATCAGCTAAAAAATTATAAGCAGAGGTCGGCGCAAATGCAACGCATTCAATGGTATGAGTATGGCCGATCAATGTTGTTTTTTGCTCGTTTGTAGATGTATCCCAGATCCGTGCAGTCTATGTTGTATTAGCGCAATCAGTTCGATGAAAAGATCAAAAAGAAAACAATTTCATCGTATAAGCATACCTGATCGTTGCCAGCACTTGCCATCCACTTGCCATCCACTGACGGTTCTACGCATCTCACCCAATCGATGTGACCTTGGATCGTCTTGACGGCATAACCAGTAGATACATCCCATATTTTCAATGTTTTATCGCGACTTGCGCTGACTAAGAAATCGGCCCCAGAACCGCTTGGAATAAACCGAACGGAGCTAACGGAGTGATCGTGACCTTTCATAGTTCGAATACAATTGTATTCATTTCCAGGATCCCATAGTTTTATTGTTAAATCATGGGAACAAGAAGCGAGAAGTACACCAGTTTTAGGTCCCCCATAATCAAGGTCCAAGACTGCTTTGGTATGGCCTTTAAGAGTTTGTTCTAGTTCGCCGTGCTCCCATTCCCAGATTTTGATAGTTGAATCTTCCGCTGCCGATGCAATAACGGAAAAGGTTGGGTGAAAGGCGATGGCATTTATTGGATCGCGGTGACCGGTTAGTGTATGACGTGCTGGAAGCCTTGGTAACCATGATTTTGGGTCGGCTTTTTTTTGAGAATATGATGTTGTGGCAGAAGCATCGAGCTCGTTCTGTAGCGTCTGGATACGGGATTCGAGTTCCATGATCTATAAAGCCATCAACTATTGTTTCAGCAACTCGATCGAAATCGTCAGCAACCAAACGCTGTTTTTCACACCGAACTATTTCTTTTGTTATGCTCTCTGAAAAAAAATATATAAGATAGCTACTGGGGAAGTGTGCTTCTGGACTTGTGCTCTTAGTCGCTATAAAAATGGGATCTTACTTTTTTTTGTAACCTCACGACACTCGTCCATTTTTTTTCAAGTAGACCTTCGTACTTCTTGCAGGTATCGTCTGATAAAAGATCATTCTCGCTATCGACATCCTCACGGAAGGCTTGAACAGATTTGATGTGTCCTGATTGCTTCAGATATGCAGCAATACTTTTATTCCTAGATGACGCCAACTAAGATCAACAGGTGTTTTCGATAACAGTCAGGCCAGCGGATAATAGAATAAGAAGAGGAAGGTTTGAATTTAGTTCCACATTGTCACCAGATTCAAACTTCCCAAAGCCGACTGGCGCCACCGGGAGAGAAACATACAATTCGTCTCTTTGGCGGTCAGTCAGGGCAGATCCCGACATGACTATGATTGCGCAGTCTAGACTTAGACTATCGGTCGAGGATGTTGAGTCGAAGATTGTACTTCTGGTATCGCAGAATCGTCTAAAATTTTATTCGGGATTAAGCCTCCATTCAAAACGATTCTCTCTAGGGCACTGACGCAGAATCATCCGGGCTCAACACCCACCTTCAAACAGCTGACTCGATTTAACGCGGATTGCTGGTCACGTTAGGAGATTCTCAAGGGGGTGCTTGGACTCAAGCCAGGCTGAAAAGCAGATTTGTGGAGATCGAAAGAATATTGGCACGCGTGACGTGGGTTATTTTCCATTTGTACAAAACATCTTTGACTTTATAGCTTTAAATAAGAGGGGTTTTGGTGTTGTTGTGAAAAGGAGGGAGTTCTCCGAGTCCTTATTTAAGCAGCCAAAGCGCATACTATACTTTGAATCGAGGCTAGCATACTTTGGTCCTTAAAGATGAGCAGTCAACACAACGCTTCTGTCAACGACAACATTATTTGGCACTGCGTAACTAGAGAAGGGGGAGAACACTGGGCTCGTACCCAGACGTCGCAGAGGAAGTCCACGACAAGTTGAACCTGTGCTGTACTTTTGCTTAACTGAGAATAGCTTATCGCTAGTCGTAAACACACTTGATTATACGATTAATTAAGTAGGTACTTAAGTATAGTATATACTAAATACGGATACTAGTTGATAAGGAACTATCCCTCAAACGCCATTTCTCATGTTTGATATAGATGGATTCCCTGCTTGTCGAGAGCTAGCTCGCAAAGTCATTGGGAATTGTGCGCGAGTCCAACCTCACCTCTTTAAATTAAAGAGTCTGTTTCTGAAGCTGACTATAGTCTTTCCGATACTGCCGCAGCTCAATCTCGACTTTGCGTCGTGCTTCCTGTTCGCTCTGCAAAGATGAAATATTTTTAGCTTCAAGAAAGCGTATGTGTACATGTGTCTGTTTTGAAAATTTTGAAACTCACCCGCAAAGCTTTACCGTGCTCAGTTCTCATATCTTTCACCATCTTTTTGAACTCTGCGCGCAATACCGACATATTCATGGCGTCACCGGTCGAAGATAGGGGGGTGGGCATACCATTTATCTGAGTAGCCGGGCTCTTGATGGGGCTTCCATTCCCAAGCAAGCGAATCTTTTCATCAGCCAAGTTACCTTCTAGGAGTTCTATTTTATCCTGTAAGGTATCTATCTGGGCCTCTAGGCGAACTCTTTCCGCTTCGAAGTCAACAGAAGCTCGCACAAGCCTTTCGTAGTCTAATAGCATCTCATTGAGTTCCTTTTGAAGCCTCTCACAATTTTCTTTCAGTACTCGATATTCCACCTCGTTTTCGCCAGATTCAACGCTATCAACTTCGGACAGTTTTGCTTGAAGCGAGACGTTGGCCTTTAGCAACTCTTCATTTTGCTTAGACAGACTTTCTAATTCAAGCAAAACGCTCGTGTCCATGGCGGATTGTGTCTTTCCCTTCTCAGCCTGAAGGGCAGCGGCAGCCTGCTTCTTGATTTCGTCAATCTGTTGTTGAGAGGCTACATCTGCTGCCTCTAGCTCAGCGCTAAGTTTCTCGATTTCCTGAGCTAGTTGCTGGATGTCCTGCTCAAGTTGCAATATCTTAGCTCTGTGTGCGGCTTCAGCCGCCCTGCTTGCTTCAAGTTGAGATATATAACTATCCGAGCTAAGCTTTGGATCAACTACAAGATTGTTTTGTTTTTGAATCGTGTTCTCTAATTCTATGACTCGGTTTTCGCGAGCTTGTAGTTTTTTATTCAGATCCTCAAAAGCCTGCTTATCAAGAAGCTGTTGGTTTTGAACATCCGATACACCCATATCCTTCTCTTCAATCTCTCTTCGAAGAGATTCAATACATTCTTGTTGGCTTTCGTTTCGTCTTTCCGCCATCTTGAGCGTCATTAAAATTTCCTCTAACTCACGCGAAGTCTGGCCCGATTTCTCTTGTATCTGGGATATATTTTCCTCGAGTTGACGTTCTTTGCTAATCGCGTTATCATATTCAGTTTTCTGTTTATTGAGACGGCATTCAAGTTCTTCTAGCTGCTGACGGTGAGTTGTGTCCTTTCTCTCAAGTTCTGCCTGCAACTTGGCGATTTCTTGTCTCAGGTTTGACACATTGACATCATGCTGTGAGGAGACTTGAGAGAGTTCATTCAGTGTATTTGACAGGGAATTTGTCAGACCAATGATTTGTTGCTCGTAAGCGTTTCTCACATCCTCATTCTTTCGCTTTTCCGAGTCTATTTCGGCCATTATTTGATGTAGCTGCTCCTCGAGTTTTATGTTCTCGTTACCTCGACGAAGAGATTGCCGCACTAGAGACCGGATGATGTGAGGAAGCTGCTCGATATTTTTTTTTTCGACTTGATCATATAAGATTTGCTCCGAGTTGATGTGCTCGTCGTGTAGATATTCGATTTCTTGCTGTGATTCGATAGTCCATTGAGAATGTGTGTTATTTGCCCACTGGGCTAACTGAGTCTCCTGAGTTTTTAGTTCTAGAGTATATCTGTGCAATATATCCCAGATCTGACCCAAAGAATTCTTATCCATTTCGAGGGGTTCTCGAATATTCAATTCCGAGCTTTTGGTCGACACTAGATTTTCTATTTGCTCTAATCCCTGATCAAGAGAAATCATGCGCTGTTCAAAGATTGAACTTGGATAGTCGGAAGTATTACAAAATCTTGCGTCATCTTCATTGGAATTCGTTTGGGGCGCAGTGATCCCAGCTAGTGGTGTCTCAGTATACGTAGCTATATGGCCCATCTGTTTGAGAATATCTTGCAATTTCGAATTCAAATTTTTTAATTTCTGGTCCACGATGGATAGCTCAGAGGTATCTGAAACCGGCTGCGATTGTTGTGGGGTTCGATGGTCTGTTGATAAGACGCGGCGAGGCGAGATTATCGCACTTGCTGCTAAATGCGAGAGCTCTCTGGAACCACTATTCTTCGATACCCCCGGTTGCGTTACTGAAGACCCATCGTATTTACTGGCAGGCTGGTAGAGGCTGCGGTCATCAAAGTCTTCTGGACTCGAACCTCTACCAAGCTGCGAAGCTAATTTACTGGGGGTGGCTTGAAACGAATGTAAGGACTGTGCGGCACTGCTAGATCGCTGGGCCCGAGGCCTGGTCGTGTAATACGCCGCTGCTAGTACTCGGGAAGTATGGCATAGCAAGCGTCGCTGAAGCTGCCATGAATCGATCTCTAGTTTGCGAATATCGTTGCTGATGTCGTTGCACTTGGCGATGGAGGAACTTAATTCCGCACTTGCCTGTGCGCTGGGATCGTATGTTTTATTTGAGCCGCCTCTAGAGAAACTGATTGGTGAACTAGCCAGGTTTTCGGTGCGTTTTGGGGACTGAAGACGAGAGAGAGACTGAGCCGCATCTCGGACCTTGGTTTCGAGTAATAGTTTGCGTCTCAGGGCCTCGATGCGCCCGTCTATGATACTTTGCTCGCGCTTTATTTGGTCAACCTCTTCATGTGAGAGAACCTCGTAACTGCTTGAGTCGAATATTGCGGTTTCTATCAAAAGGTGGAGCGCAATATCGTCATCAATATTTAAAGGCTGGTCTGGGTGGTAGGAGGTGGCCATTTTCGTGTTCCTGAGGCTGGCAGAAATGAAAATAGGTCGATTCAGCGCCAGTGCCCTTATACAAGTCTCTGCAAAAAACAATGGTATCGAATGAGGGTGCCTGACCCCCAAGTTTTGGCTTGGGTCTGGGGTGAGGAGGGGAGAGCCAGGAGCTGGTTCGTGGTATCCATTATAGGTTTCAGAAGGGCTGCATTCCCGTCGATTGTTTAACACGTAAAGGTAGAAAAAAAAAATAAGTACTTAATTTGTTCTTGGTAGTGTAATATCGAGAAGCGACCCTTAGAATTGGGAATTATTTACTTAAGTAGATAAATACTCGAGTAAGTACTTAAGTACCCGCTTGAGAACTTTTGTATATTAAAATCTTCCAATACGTTGTAACGTAATTACTTAAGTACTTAGTAAGTACTTACTTACTATGCGAAATCTTTAAGGGGCAGGGCCGCAAGCTTGTTATTTTATTTTATTTTGTTTTTTGTTTTTTTTTCTGTTTTGAAAACAGAAAAGGTTTTGTGTAAGTACTTATGTAAGCAGTTACTATCAGGGTACTCAAGTAACTTTCGCTGAGCTTCTTGACAACAAGACTACTCAAGTAAGGACTTATTACTATAGAAAGCAAGCTTATTATATAAGTCCTTGCATGAATTATACCAACCGGCCTTCTTACTTAACACTTGGCCAGATATAGACAATCACTTCGCGCGATATTTAGCATTAATTGGTGTCCTACTCTCACCATCAAATATCTTAAATTTCGCTTCCATTCTATTCTCCGAGAACTCCATCACGATTATCGATATCACCGCCTTTGTGATCCATCACGACCGCCGGCCACCACATCCATCCCCTAAGACTTCCTACTCTTGGTTAAACATAGCCTTCCCCGCCGGAAACTGAAATCTGCAAGCAATGGTACTCCATAATCCGAATAACTGTACGGTTTATAAGCTCGGAAGCCTCTTGACAGCCTCTTGAAAATTTTAACACTAATGCCTGTTCCTCTTATTTGCATCATAGGGCATTGGGTCAACAAAGACGCATCCGCTTGGGCGAAGGAATATTTTGAGGAAAATCTTATCGGAATATGTGCACACAATGAAGACGGGGTCTCGGTTAACATTGACAAAGTTCTGAGTGTCGATGGTGACGTCGATGTTTCCCAACGAAAGGGCAAAGTGATTACTTTGTTCGATGTTAAGCTTCAACTCGAATACAGCGGTATGAATAAAATAAAAAAGCCTATACTTTAAACAGCAGGAAATGCTAATCCTCAAAACAGGCAAAACAGCAACAGGAGAGGAGGTCTCTGGAACGATAGTTATCCCGGAGGTAGCACATGACACAGAAATCGAAGACTATGTTGTGCGTTCCCTTTAATCGTCGTTACGAAGTCACATACCTAGACACGATAAATAGCAAAAAGCAAAGGAAAGACGAAAAGGTCACCTAATACGAATACTTTTAGTTTGAGATTACGAATTATTCAGACACTAAGGATAAGCAGCCTGTCCGAGAGCTTATCCGCGACCAACTTACACAGAATATACGCACAAAACTAGCAAGATTTGGCGCCACGCTTATAGAACAACATGGGAAAGACATACAACATACAAAAGAAACCGACCCCAAATACAGGTCATCTCTAGGATCTGCTGACGCCGCGCCTTCGTCTCAGCCCAAAAACATCGGTTCAACCAGTGGTTTCCCCAAAACAATAGGTGAAGGAAGTGATCGCTCCTTTGTTGTGAATACGACTGAAATCAAAGAGAGTTTTGAATTTCAGACAAGTGCCGAGGAGCTATATATAACATTCACAGATATTTCACGCGTAGCAGCTTTCACTCACAGTTCTCCAAAACTCTTTGACGTATCTGTCGGAGGGAAATTCAAGCTTTTCAGTGGGAACGTGGAGGGCGAGTTCCTGACCTTGAGTCCACACAAGAAGATTGAACAAAAATGGCGACTGTCAAGCTGGCCTCCAGGTGCGTTGTGATGATCAAAGTATTTTAATGTCTTGGGGAAGCTTCGCGCTTAGCGTTTGATATACAGGACAAGGGGAAGGCTAATTTCTATCTTTGAAAAAAAACACTGGATAGAACATTTCTCAACAATGACGATGATTTTTGATCAAGGATTCAACACAACAACCCTGAGACTGGCGTGGGATGGTGTACCGATCGGTCATGAGGAAGCAACACGAGAGAAATTCCGAGAGTATTATGTCGAAAGCATTCAACGGACATTTGGGTGAGACCTTCCCCCCCATCTCTTTTCATAATTGTTGGGTTTTCTAATAAATTCGAGCTAACTTTCGAGCGAAGGTTTGGTGCGTCGCTTTAAACCTATATTCAAATCTTGAGAGGTGGATGGAAAGTGAGCGAGAGCTACTTAAAATTAAGAAAATTTAATGGTTTCGTATCTTAAAATAAAAATAAATAAATAAATAAAAATAGATAAACAGAAATAAGATATGATAAAACAATAGGCGGGTAATTCATATATGGGCACTTAAATGTTAATTATGATGCTGATTTGAGAATGAATACCTATAATGATAAGAACAATAAATGGGCAACCGAAATTTATGTTCATGGTTGGAAGCGAAACGTGAAAGTAGGAAGCCCTTGATTTCGATCAAATGAGAAGCTGTACAGGTTGCTGTGTCGGGAAACGCCTTCTAATATTAGAACAGGTGCTGGGCAAAGTGCCAGTGACAGCGCTTGCTCACAGTTAGCGCCAAAGAGAGGAAAAATAGTCAAAACCCGGAAAGGCGCGACCTGGAACACGAGGCTGTTGATTGGTCCGGGTGAAATCTCAGTGCTCAGAACCAGCCTTGGCAGACGATTCCTCAAGATGGCGAAAGGAACTGCAGCGGCGAGGCTTGCAGCCAATCAGCCCGCGAAAAGGCACAACCACGTTGTCCAACCATTTTTAAGATTCCCGAGTTCTACCAACCAAAGCCTTGCAACATGCTCGCCATGCAAAGTTCGCTGGAAAGCCAATGCCTCACGGAGCACCCATAATTTCCACTTGCCGCCTCCATCAGAATGCAAGTGACCTGGCAGAGGATAGGTCCACCTTGGATTCCGGACAACTGGCGCTACAACTGTAACGCATAAGATACCTGCGTCGCCCACTCGCTCTATTACTCGTCTTCAGGATGACACGTCTCTCTCGTTCTTTGATTCCCTTTTTCGGTTTTATCGTTCTTTCGCGCATCTGAGAGCATACTACCTCTTCTTAATATTTCCATTTATAATTAATATTCTGTGCCCTTCCGGCCCTTATTGTTTTATTTTATTTTGTTTTATTTTATTTTATTTTACCCCTTCTTGCCTGCGACTTTGCGCTCTCCCATTTTTGAGACCTTAGACTCACCTTATATAATACTTTTGAAAAACCCCGCCCCCCGCATATCGACCTTGCTGGCAGGTTTTAGCTACCCAATTGCATCATACAAAATACCAGCGTACTCCTGAAAGCCATTTCAACTTATCTTCCTGGTCGAAGAATACCCTAGCTGTGCTGGGAAACTCTACCAAGCGCTATTCGAAATCTATCAGCTACTTAATTAAAGTTGCTACCACCGGTTGGTCGCAGTTTTACCACGATATATATACTTATTGTTGTTTTAAAATTACCGTGGATTCGAATCATCCCGGTCTGATCAATAGCGGCCTTGATCATATTCTTTCTTTCCTGATCTATTTTCTTTTATATTCGACTCAACAATCAAGCCGCGATTTTACGCCTCGTCGATACAAAGCATATCGAGAATATGTCGAGCGAAGCTGCATTGGCTGAATTTATTCAGCGCCCAGTTTCGCAAGATATGATAAGCCATCTTGCAAGGAAGGCGATAGAAGTTATACGCTGTGATATCGGACCAGAGGATATACCAACGCCACCTTCTACTCCACCAAAAGTCTACAATTCCAATTCAATCGGACAGCCTCTTCTTCCTGATCTAGAAACCTTCATCAACTCCATCGTTCAAAGATCGCATGTGCAGGTCTCTACTCTCATGACAACTCTTGTGTATTTAGCTCGTTTGAGGAAGCGTCTACCTCCTGTCGCAAAAGGCATGAGGTGCACAGTCCACCGCATATTTCTCGCTTCGCTCATTCTTTCCGCTAAAAATCTGAACGATTCCTCGCCCAAGAACAAACATTGGGCAAGGTACACATCTGTCAGGGGCTTCGATGGCTTCGGATTTTCTTTGACCGAAGTAAACTTGATGGAAAAGCAGCTGCTTTTCCTGTTAGACTGGGATCTCAACATTTCTGTGGAAGACCTTTACGAACATCTGGAACCATTCCTCAGACCGATACGCGAAAAATTACAATTTGACGAAGAAACGAGGGAGAAAGAGAGATGGAGGGAGCTTGCGTCTCAGTTATCATGCCCCAGTGATGCCAAAGGGAATCAGATATTTATGGACGCTGATGTTGCGGAATCATACTATTACTCCATATCACCATTTGAAAAAAGCTCCGTGGCGTCCGATGGCATTCCCTGCTCTAGGGACTCAGGCTCTAGGCCAATGTCTCGTTCTCAGGCATTACCAAACTATTTAGATCATCGTTTCGCCTACGAGCGCTCAAGATCTCGATCCAGATCCAGATCAAGCCGTCGTAAATCAAATGTATCAGTCGATAGGTTGGCCCCTCGAACTCCGCCTTCTGCTCAAGTACCGGAACTTTCTCGTAGCGGAACTGCTTCATCGTTGTACTCAAATGAAAGCTCACCGCGTCTTCCATCGCCTTCAATGGTTGCGCAGGTACACTTCCTTGCAGAAGGTCTTAGCAAAAGCCCAAGAATAACGGGTTTCCCTCAAAAACCAAGTAAGCGTGCGCGACTTGGAATATTTTCTCGTCTGCTTGGAGGAGAGAAGAGCCCGCTCGAAAAGCCTTATTCGGTTCGATCGCGATCGTGATGCCGTTACTCTGTAACAAGTCATCCAGGGCTATTTGCACTTGGTTTCCGTTGGTTGAGAATATGGTATTTCGATTAGTCATAAGCCAACCGGCGATATTCTCTGTATAATGGGGTTCTATTCTACGTGTGACCATTTCTTTCCTTTTCGCCTTTTCACAATGGCGGTTCTCGAGTTTGCTAGGCAGCCACCTCTATGTATATACCAAGATACTGTTCTTAAAACTTTAGGTACTTAAGTATTTCCTTAAGTCATTAATGATACCGAATGAATGAAATGAGCACTAAACCTTACAAGATGCATTTTGGACTCGAGATAATTATATCATGAAATTACCGGGCCCAGGCTTTTTAGCCTCCTCTCTCAACCTGTAATAGTTAAAAGCCAATCCATCTCTACTTGCAATAATCAATCATTTCGAAGCAATATCGAGGCCAACATGTCTATCAGGATTAGTAATGCTGGAGCCTCATTTTAAAGTGTGATGAATTGTATAACACCAACCTAGCTGTGCGCCGGACCATGTCTTGGATATCCTCATGAGCGCCGGAGTTGTAACGCTCTAGAAGCTCAACATAGGATCGTTGGGCCCCAAGATATCTCACCATTTGGTGTAAATGAAAGGCAGTCGCACTTCTAGAAATATCCTGTTGTCGGCTCGTCTGTTTGTATTCCCTTGTTATTTCGAGTCTGCAGTTGATGAAATAGCTGCGTATATGATTGTGCAACGGCATACGGTGTGTGCGAGGTGATGCTGAACACAATGCCTTACCAGCATTGTGTCGGAAGACCAGTGGGGGAAGCTCTCGAAGGAATGCCCTGTAGAGTGAACGGGCGTTGCGGGCTTCTATCGATGCCATAGCCCTGAGATTGCCGAATGAGTTTTTATTGTTATATTGTTGAATTTTCGTTCGGCAAAATACCTCCTTAAATACTTGCATATGCTCCATTTTGCTTTTTTGTAGCTTCTCGACGAAATTTATGCCCAGGTCATTCTACATCAACTTGACCATCAATCAATCGAGTTTTGCTGAAGCTCGTTCGCCGCCCTGCGCTTCACGAAAAAATATCGCGACGATTTAAAGATGCACCATTGTGCCCTTTGCCGCGTCGAGCGTGCCCAAGTTATTCGACCAAAAAATGGACAGAAGCTTTGCAGACCATGTTTCATCAACGCCTTCGAATTGGAGATCCATACAACCATAATCGAAAGTGGCATTGTGCTCACACGCGGCGAGCGAATAGCTATTGGGGCGTCTGGAGGAAAAGATTCCACAGTCCTTGCTGCCGTATTAAAAGTCCTTAATGAACGCTATGATTACGGCGTGGAATTTATACTTCTATCCATTGATGAGGGTATACACGGATATCGTGACGATAGTTTGGAGACCGTGAAACGGAATGCCGTTCAATACGGTATGGAACTATGCATACTTGGATATCAGGCTCTCTATGGTTGGACCATGGACCAAGTTGTAGAGAAAGTTGGGAAAAAGGGTAATTGCACGTATTGTGGGGTCTTTCGCAGACAAGCTCTAGATCGAGGAGCCAAGCATCTTAAAATCTCCCACATACTAACAGGTCACAACGCTGATGACATTGCGGAAACAATACTTATGAATTGTAAGAATACCACTAATAAATGTCGTCTCTACAAAAGCAGCCAAAGTTAATTCTATTGCTTTTTTGTTCTAGTTCTTCGCGGAGACCTCCCTCGACTCGGGCGCTGCGCAGAGATTATAACGGCCTCCTCAACCTCAAAAATGAAACGGAGCAAACCGCTCAAGTATGCTTACGAAAAGGAAATCGTTCTTTATGCTCACTATCAAGGTCTTGATTACTTTTCGACGGAGTGTGTTTATTCGCCAGAAGCATTTCGTGGAAATGCTCGGGCACTTCTTAAAGATTTGGAGAAGATTCGACCTAGTTCAGTTTTGGACATTGTTAGGAGTGGGGAACATCTCATACGTTATCCAGTTACTCAAACATTCAATTCCAAAATACTGTATAGCGAAATAAATGGGGAAGCTGGGATAGCTGTAAGGACCGATGGGAAAGAGGGAGAGCCCCCGAAGACGCGCCAAGTCACAAGCTCGCCATTAGGTTCAAGACGTACCAAAACAGAAAGCTCAAAATCACAGACTGTAAGGCATAAAACCCTATTGATTCTCCCTCCTTTTTGATGGAATCAGTTTGATGGTTGGTTAAAATATGGAAATTAGGAACTGTCGCGGGTTCAACTAATAGGAAGCTGCAAACGGTGTGGTTACATGTCATCGCAACCAATTTGCAAGGCCTGTGTCCTTGTAGAGAATCTAAACAGAACATATCCTTCAATAGCGGTATCGATAAAGGACGACCGATCTGATCACAGTTCTGCCTAGATAGCTAGGGCTAATCGATATTCAGGGTAAAACTGATAATATAAATCATGGTTACAAGCTCCCTTGAATTTCTTAAGTTTGGGCCAGGGCAACTAATCGAGATTTCCAAAGCATGCGCAGGTTTTCCATCTGGTCCCATAGTCTGCTTGCATGGGAGGTGATATTCGCTTCTACTCTCGTCTCTAAAACGAATTCGCCAGTTCCCCAATTGCAACCCGAACCCCACTTGACACCCTTTATCATTTCGACGTGAGGTGAGAGAGCAAGCCAAACCGGAGCGTTGGCTCCAATGAATGGATCGATGCAGTGCCAAGGCGATCCGAGGAATTTGCAAATCTGAAATCCGATGATCTTTGCGCGAGATTGCCACCAAGGGACCGCAACTATTTCGGTAGAGATGATACCAGGATGCGCAATGAGAAAGATAGGAGGGTTTGTCTCTGGGGAATCAAAAGTCGATAATCCGTCTTGAGGTGGCGTAGTGTAGGAACGGTAATACTTCTCGGTCTCGGGGAGATGGCATCCTAAGACGAGTATATCTATAAGTGTTTTAGAGCTCTCATAAGGCTTGGTTGCTTTAATGCCCTGTAAATCTTCGATGTTGAATGTAAGAGGATCACTCTCAATCGATCCAATCCAAATAATACGTGAAGGCCCATCATGCGAATTTATAGGGGAATGGAGTAATTGCATGATTTCATGGAGCAGAAAATAATGCCCAAAGACATTTGCCGTGAAAGCAGCGCCTAGTTCCGATAGTGTTGGTTGTCTTGTACTAGCTGGTTGCGAAACAAGCAATGCCTGATGAGCATCAGTTACCCAGCCGATGTTCTGAACTTTGTAGCGAGGAACAGTCATCGCATCCACGAAGCCGGTCGCGAATTGGTGGACGGCTTTGAGCCAGTCGATTCTTATAAAGGGTACAACTGCCGCGTTGCAAAAGACGTGGTGGATGCGTGAATATCTTCTTCGCAGCTCGGTGGCTGCTGCCATCACTGAGACAATCGAGGACAGATCAATCGTGATGTGATCGAGCTGGACCCGACGGAAAGCATCTTCAGAGAGCCGAGAAGTCAAGAAGGCAGTAAGATTTGCGATTGCGATTCGCGCCTTCCCAGAGCTTCTCGTAGTTAAACATAAAACGAGCCTACGATTGCAGTTGCTACCTGCCACAGTTCCGGATTGATCTAAAAATTCTAGGACGACGCGGCAGGCAATCGCGTAGCCGAGTCCGCTAGCCCGACAAATATCAATATCGTCTCGCAACGAGCGGTACTAACGGCGAAGTGCCTCTGAACAGAATAATGTGCCGCTTACCTGTTGGCTCCTGTCACAAGAGTTATGATTGGAAGTTCCATGCTGTTGAAAGAACGAAGTCGATAGCAAGGAATGTAAACGCAGGTTTGGGAACATTCGAAATGGGATCAGAAAAATGGTTTAGGATGTGTGGTGTTTGCGCGCTCAAGTGAAAGAGACGGGTAACTACCACCCTGCGAGACTAAATACCACGGAGACTTCCAATTGCAAGCCTTCCTTTGCCTCCTCCCGCCCGACCTCGTCGTCTACCCCCTTTATTTATCATTTCCACCAACTTCATTACAAAGCAGGAGAAATCAACTTAATACCTCAGTATAGCATCAAGCACTACTTAAATCGTTGCCAGGAGGCTGATCAAATAGGCCAAGGTGTCCGTAATGCCCCTCGAAGCCCCGATTACAACCAAGGGCCTTTCCGTCAACTCTGGTCCCGCAGAAGATGACCCCTTCGATGACTTTGATGGCGTACATTTTACAAGAAATTCACGGTCCGGTGATTCTATACTACCCAATACCAGCATCAATGAGGGAAAACGGGAATCTAGGTCGACTAAAGAGCAGAGCCTCTCAAACGACAGAGGCGACTTAGTCTACTATCCAGCACCAGTTCCAGTTATGCTGAACCTGCCTCCCAAGCTATCCAATGCTCGTCTGCAAAACCAAGCCCAAGGCGGCCACGAAGAAGTACGAGCCCGCAGAGAGTCATTGTCATCCTTCAGGCGTTCACTTGCATTGAAAGCTTCTCACTCGAAAGCCGAGGCATCGTCCCTGTTTGATAATATACTAGATGCTACCGTCGTATCACCTGTTTTATCGGTCGTTAGTCATTCCGTCACCAACTCTAAGCCGCCGTCCGGTAACAACGACCATATCCGCTCAGCTTCAAAACTCTCATTTTCGGGGCTTAGACTTGAGGATTCTTCTTCAGCCCCTCGATCATCTGCACATCTGCATCAGCAACCTGGTATTGGCGACAATGGCGGAGATGATATTGGAACTGATAAGAGTAATGACGATGCAGCTCACGACTACGACCATGTTCAAAATCCCGATGGTATTCTTTCTCACTTGAAACACGAAACGCAGAAAACCGATTTCAAATCTAAAATAAAGGACTGCGAGTCGGTAAAGGACTCCGGCATGATCACTGGGGATATCATGGAGAGCCGATCTCGTGCATCTCAATACCCGCATTCGAATTCTAGCTGTACGGAAGGGGGCGGAGAAGCAGAAGCAGAAGGAGAAGGAGAAGGAGAGGGGGGAAGGAAGGACGATATACATTTTACACCTGCTACTCTTCTTGCTGAACTAGAATCTCGGAAAACCCAACAAAGAGCCCGAACGAATAAATTTAGTAACGATAGGGATACGCGACAAATGTCAACTTTGCTAGAAAGGGATGCTATCGCGGAAGTGAAGCAGAAGGCGAGGAAAAGAGGCCCGGTTAATCTTGCTTGGCAGGCTGACAAGAATGCCGTTGAAGAGGAAGAAGATGATGTACCACTGGGGCTTCTATATGCCGGAAAGCTCTCAACGCGCCCAAATGAGGTGTTAAGAACTCCAGGGCTTTTGGCTATGAGAGAAGCAGAAGATAACGAACCTCTCCGGAGACGCCAGGAGAGGCTAAAACACTTGGTGAAAGACTCCCCAGACCTGCAAGCTGTAGATACGATTGATGATAAGGAGACGCTAGGACAGCGCCGTAGTCGTCTACAAGCAGCTCAGCGACAACGTGAAGAAAGCGCTCTGGACCGAGAAGAGCCCGAAGCTGCAGCACCAGCAACAATCAATTCCATGTCAGCGATTCTTCACTCGAATCCTCAGAGAAACCCCTATGTTGCACAGCAGGATATATCTTCTAGAGGTCTCTTGAATCCTGAGCTGCCATTTGGGTACCAAGCTCAGCAGCAAATGCATGGTAGCTTCATGGGGAACTCTCCTTCAAGTAGACAACCACCCTATCAAAGAAAATCGATGGCGTTTCACCAACATGACTATACAACTTTGCCTAAGGCCAGAGATTACGAATTTGGCATACCTTTCCCTTATGCACCTGTCAATGCCGAGTATTTGCAACATCAACAAGCGTTACTAACTGATCAGATCGAGAGATGGAGAAGTAGTGTTTGGTAGAGTCTGCCTTGTGAGACTAGTCTGGTAAGGGGCTGAGAGTTCCCATTGGACCTTGAGATCGCAATACTATTTCATATATATTAGGCTGTTCCTCCTGTTATACACATACGTTCCGCAAGAGGTGATCTCCGCATTTTATTGATTCCCCGCGCCTGTGAGTTATATCACCCTGACTCCGCTTGCCTCTAACTGGGCGGCTTCGCAGCCTTGACGCCATATACGTGGTCCGGGTTGAAGAGCATGGGGGTAGGCTAAGAGAATGATCGTGAGTCGCAACTTAGCGACTTTTTCAACTATTGAGCCAATCTACCTGGCAAGTATTATGAGTTTTGCGTGGAGTGAAAGGAGAGAGTATGTTATTGCATGGGCAATGGATCCTCACACATGTAGGACTTGAAGCTTCATAAAATTCTCCCAGGATGGGAGAACCAATGAGACACACTCAGGCATTTAAGCACTTAAGGGATTTGAAGTATCCGCTGCTTTCCAAAACAGCTACTTGTTTTCTTAAATTGATTGCAATCCTTATTCCCAAAACTTTTTGCAGATACCCACATATTAATTTACAGGAATGATCGAAGTCTTCTTACAGACTGCTCGTGTCTGGCTTGAAGGCTAGGCCTTCTGTAGATATGCTAACAAGCCTTTCCAAAATTCACATATTCGGTGTATTTTCATGGCTCTACGTTTTCTAACATCCAGTATCGATAACTTGACTTTGTTTTCCTTGGGTTGAAGCACATTTCCCCCGAAGGCTATATTGGTATTTCCCTGAAATTTGTACATGCGGTTGTCTCAGAGCTTGTTAACATATTCCTACCTCTTGTATAAAAAAAAAAAAAAGGGGGGGGGGGGGGGGGGGCGTTCAGTACTTCAGTACTTACTAGAATATTTACATTTAAGCAAGAAGATACTTATCAAGTAAGTGCTTATTTAAGTATGTACTTGAGTAGGTGGTACTCGGTAGCCTTAGTCCGAGAACTGAGTTGTGTGAGGTAGTTGTGTCGTGACCAAGAAAAACATCTCCATCCAACAGCGCCACCTCAGCAGAACCACTTCCGCATTTCATCTTCTCATCCATCCGATCATCACTCGAGCCTCTTCCCCTCTCCTCCTTTTATCCCCCCCTTGCCGGAAAGAGGCATAACCATCAGGGATCCCATAGTCTCGGGTTCTATCGAGAGTATAATTCTTGCGTGGCATCTTGAAGCTAAATTCACGCCCGCCGCGTTCCGCCCACAGCCTGCCCAGACAGAGAGGTTAGCTGTATGTCAATTTGCCAGAGTCGTCTATGAAAATAAGATGCCCGCATCTCTTGGAAGTTGAGGACCTTACTGAAGAGGCCGATTTTGAGAATTAAACGGCAGCAGCAGACGAAGAAGAGGAGCGAGAATAAGCATCAATAACTACCCCTATCACGGCATTTACGCTACAAATTAATTCACCTTCCATACATTTTACGTCATTTGAAGTCCTCCTCCGGTGCCACCCTGGCCTGGGACTAATAGTTTAGGAGCCTTCGAAAGAACAGCCGGCAGAATATCGAGGTCAAACTTTTGCAAAAAATACCAATTACAAGCATGGATAATCCAGATACAATTGGCCAACTCTCATTTGTTCCGACGACTCGAACCACTGTTGTAACCACGACGACAACAACAACTACATCGTTTCCACCATTAGTTATCAAACCCCCTCGGAGTCTCAATCAACTAGATGCGAAAGAGTACCCTTTAGCAACTTCACCAACCCCTTTGGCCCTTAAACGGTTTTGCTTTGACCTGGATGGACACCCGACCTATTTTCGGGAGAGCGACGACCCAAACCAAACCCTCATAAACCTTCAAAACCTGGTGAATGGGATGAAAGATGGTAAAGGTGTCTTGCGTATTGTCGAGAAGGGTGAACAGCGTTATCAAACGCCCCCTTTGTCTCATAGCAGCTCTTCATTTGACACAATGGATGCCACTTCGATGAATATCGGGGCAAGAAAACGTCCAGCATCTCCTCTTTCATCCGCTGAACTGCCAGGGAGATCACTTCATTTACAAAAGACCAAGCGGAGGCATACTTCGAAAACGAAAGCCGATATCCATCCCGTTCGGTTTTCTAAGCAGAAAGACCAACCAAATCAAACGATAATTACGCCATCATCTGCTCACCTCGACGCTGGTTCATCTGTCAACCAGACAGTTCGTCCACTGAGGCGCAACTCCATTGTTTCTGTTGACCAGCATTCACCCCAGTTGTGGCCCCCCGGTTCTGAACATGCTCATTTCGGCGATGATGGACCGAAAGATGAACACGGCTCAATTTTCCCCTTCGTGGGCAGACCACCATTATTGTTTACGCCTACAGAGCAGGAAAAATCGCGATTTTTGCCAGATTCCAACCCGAAATCATCTCAATTTGGATCGTCTGCTCGGACTTTGGCCGATTCGACTGTTCCTTCGCATTCAGTCCGCGAAGTCACCGATGGCTCAATAGTAACGGCTACTAATGAGCTGCCTAGTCTACCTTCTCCGAGTCTTAGTCCAGTCACAGCTGCTCTTAGTCTCGGGAGATCACGAACAGATTATTTCTCTCGCCCAGATGGCCATGACGAAGAGCCCGGCTCTCCGCTCGCGTTATCCCAAGCGGGTGATTGCATGGAAGAAATTGATTATCCAGCATTTGACCACGGCCAATCCTTGCTTCGCGGTTCAGGTGGCATGGACCGCGTTCCCAGTTTGATGCAACTTCCTCAGATGGTGGATACATTTGACCTCATGCCCCAAGCTATCAAGTCTTATCTCATGTACCAATTTTTAAGACGATGTGACAAAAATACCCTTCAATTCGTCGCCGGAGTTGTCAATCCAGCATTAAAATGCGACTTTTTGGCAAGACTACCGACAGAATTATCTCTGAACATCATCAAATTCCTTGACCATAGAAGCCTCGCAAGTGCTGCCCAAGTGTCAAAAAAATGGAGACTTTTAATTGATTCAGATGAGTGGACTTGGAGACGGCTATTTGAGGCTGATGGGTATATATTGGCCGATGGAGAACTCGAACGTGCGGTGAGGGAAGGATGGGGCTATCAAGACCCCGAGGGGTTCCTCGATTGTGAAAGAGATATTCAGACAAATTTCTCTAGAGGCGCAGTCTCATCGGTTTCACCCCTCCTCAATAGCTCGGTCCGGAAACGTAAGGTTACTAGGCTTTCCCTAAAAAAATCACAAAAACAAAGACAAACCGTTGAGTCTCTTGGGAAAGATGAGTTTAAAGAGTTAATCAATGATCTATCTACGAATGAGGGATTTGCCGCCGCGATACACGCCGCTTCTACCAATCCGCCACCTGGAGTTGGACTGCCCTCTTTGACCAACCTCCATTTATATAAATCGTTATATCGGCGACACCATATTATAAGGAGAAGCTGGGTCCGCCCGGATGTTCAACCCAGACACATATCATTCCGTGGTCACCAACGATTCGTGGTCACCTGCCTACAATTTGACTCAGAAAAAATTCTAACCGGGTCGGACGATACGAATATCAACGTTTATGATACAAATACAGGTGCTCTCCTTGCAAAGCTCGAGGGCCATGAAGGAGGTGTATGGGCATTGCAGTATCATAACAACACGCTAGTTTCCGGATCAACCGATAGAACTGTCAGGGTTTGGGATATTGAATCCGCTGAATGCACGCAAGTATTCCATGGTCACACATCTACCGTTCGCTGTCTACAAATCTTACTGCCCACAAAAATAGGCCTCAAAGATGGAAAACCCATTCATATGCCGAAACAGCCCTTAATCATCACAGGGTCTCGTGACTCCACTCTGAAAATATGGCGACTTCCGACTAAGGCAGACAAACCATATAAACCTTCCAATACGGCCGAAATTGATGCCCAGCCTCCAAACCCGTTTTTGATTCGGACTTTGCAGGGCCATGGTCATTCTGTTCGAGCGATTGCCGCACACGGTGATACACTCGTAAGTGGCAGCTACGACAATTATGTCCGTGTTTGGAAAATTTCTACCGGAGAATGTGTTCATAGACTTGCCGGCCACACGGCGAAAGTATACAGTGTGGTACTTGACCACAAGCGAAATCGGTGTATAAGTGGAAGCATGGATAGTTGTGTTAAGGTTTGGAGCCTGGATAGTGGCGCTTTGCTATACACTCTTGAAGGACACACATCCTTGGTCGGGTTATTAGATCTATCTCACGACTATCTCGTCTCTGCTGCGGCAGATGCATCCCTTAGAATTTGGGATCCTGAGACTGGCCAACTTAGACATACCCTATCAGCTCACACAGGCGCGATAACATGCTTCCAGCATGACGGACACAAAGTCATATCAGGATCAGACGGGACGCTTAAAATGTGGAACATAAAGACTGGTCGGTTCATTCGAGATCTGCTTACAAACCTCTCTGGTGTTTGGCAAGTGAAGTTCAACGAGCGCCGCTGTGTTGCTGCTGTTCAGCGGGAAAATCTCACTTTCATTGAGGTACGTATGTGGATTCTACCACAAAATGCAACTAGGATTATATCCACACTTAAGCAAATATTTCAAACATCAAAGCATGTTCATTGTTAACATTTTTTTTTGCACCGATCATAGGTTCTCGATTTCGGTGCGGCTAGAGATGGCGTTTCTGAAGACCAACGCGGGCGACGGATCGTCGTCAACTCCAAAGGCGTTGAAGTCGACCCTGCTGAGATACTCAACGAGGATTAAAGTTGGATATTTATTTCCGGAACTAATCGGTCTCGCAGGAGCTAGCGGGTAGATGTTGATAAATAATTCGGATTAGCGTGCTATTATTTGCGTATATTTAGGTTCATTTTGTTAGGGATGCTAAATTACTTAGTTGTGCACATCGCAATGTATTGAGACTAGTAGCTAAGTAGCTTCTAACTGCCAAAAAACCCGCCGCTGTGTTTTGTGACTAGCACGATACGTTGTCTTCAGTGGCCCTTGTTTCTATGCATGTCCCGAATTTCATATGGTATGATAAGCAGCTCAGCAAAATAAGTTGAAAAAGGTAGAAGCGTCCATTTGAAGACTAGTTGGTGAGTAAGTTTCAACATATTATCGTATCCGAATAATTTGGATTTACGGAGACTCTGGTTAATATACTATTGTGTTTACTGTAGACAGTCGTCATAAACGTGTAATTTGATCTACCAGGTAAAAATCGGCATTCTATCGATCTGAATCTTCCTATAGCTAGTGATATATAAATGAAGGATAAGATTTGTATCGATGTAACAGGATGCTCAGAATCGATGTACTTTGGGTGGGTCGTGCTATCAAGCTAAACCAGCCGGTCGTGTACGAGATTACTGTTGATCAAGGCCAGGAGGAATTTTGACCACCAAGATCGATCTCCCAAAGCATCACAGGACCTTTCTCATGTCATAGTGGATTGAGAATGGACCAAATCTGTGGACCAGCGAAGGCAGGTTGGAAATGATGCCAAAGTAACTTAGGCTAATGACAATGTAGTTTGCGGCAAGAGTAATAGAACTATTGGTTTGTGATGGTCATTTATGCTGAGTTGTTTTGCTAGCCTTTGATGTGTTTTGTAAAACGTTTCGGCACTCGTTACAATACCACTTATCTAAAGGCAGGTTGCGGCATCAGCATTTGCGATGTGAAATCTTGAAACGAAAAAAAAAAAAAGCCAGGAGGTCGAACCTTTTGTGCTTGGCATGTGTGTAAGCCCAACACAGGGTAAATGGAACCATTCCCTTTGGCAACCTGGGCCATCACAAGCAACCATTTTACCATAAGAAACTTGATTACAGTAACAGTATCGCATTTCATCGGGATCACCTTCAACCTCGTCATCTTCATCGTGCACCCGGGAGTTCTCATTGGATTCACCCATGTCACCCTCCACCCGATCCTTGCTCGGATGTCCTTTATTGGATTTTAAGGTCTTAGCTGTTACCGCCTTGCGGGAGACTGGTTGGGGAGTCTTTGAAGAATCCGAAATTGACATAAACTTGGAAGTACCTCGGCTTATTGAAGCAGTGGTATTGCGACTTGCTGATTTATCAGAAATGTCGCTTGGCTTCGAGGTTTTCTCTGTATTAGCAGACACTAAGGAAGGCAAACTTTGCGGTTTATCTTCTTTCAGTAGCGTTTTAATCCCATGCTCTACACTGCCCTGTTTAATGATTTGTTCTTTATCTCGATACGTTTCTCTTATGGAGTCGTCGAGAATTTCATTTCCTTCGGCGAGTTTCCTGTCTTGCGGCACCGGCTTGAGAGAATGGTTTGACCCTGCATCAAATAAAGGGAAGTTGTCTTCTTGTTTCACATCCACGTCGGATTTGGAATTTAGCTTTGATAGCTCAGCTTTTGTTGGCTGATTTTTAGTCCGGGGAATTCTATGGCTCGTCTCCTTCCTTCCATTTTCATGCCCTACTGTTAAACTTTCTGATGATAAGAGCAAGTTGTTGGGAAGACGGATATCTGAGAAGGACTGACTGATTGGGGATGATGTGGCGCTGGGCGGCTGGCCGGAAGTCCTGGAAATTCCATTGAAATTAGTTGTATCTCTTGTATGGATCAAAAGTATGAGTATCGACGCACCTCTTCCGCCCACTCAAAGATTTTCCGCTGCCAATGCTCGAGGTAGGAGGCTGAGGAACTTGACCTTTTGACGCTGGTAGAGAGACTGTAGAATTTGCTGGTGCTGCGTTTCGAGTCGAACCTGAATTGCGTTCAAGTGCTGATGTTTTATTACTAACAACGGTTTGATTGGTTCCTTTACGGCGTTTTGCTGCTGGAAGGCTCGGTGAGTTTTCGTGGGTAGATATAGAGGAATCTGGAAGAACTGGCACGTTCTGATGGCTAGTCGATTTGGAGTCCGTCTCCGAGACTTGGGCATGCCGTCTTGAAACCCCTTCCCTTCGGGGTTCCGTCCGAGAGTTCAGGTTGATCCCAAGACCTGACTCTGCTTCAAGAGCGTATGGATTTACATGAGAGACTTGCCCGTTTGAATGGTCGGATCCTCCTTGTCTTAGAGAAGTGGATCCTTCGAAGACGGAATTACCATAAGCCCAATGGACAGGATTGCCATCACGAATAACTGGATCGATTTCCTGGATAACATTCTCATAGGCATCATCGATGCGAACTAAATGCTTGGATAAAGCTTCAGATGCCGTAGAAATCACGTGGATCTTTTCGTCAAGCGTGAGGAGCAAGTCTGATATCAAAAGTCGAACCTCATGAAGGCGTGATCGTCTCTCGGGTTCGTAGACGTTTTCTTCAGATGCTCCGGGGTTATATGTGCTGATGTTGGGCGAAATCTCGTCGGGCAGATTATGCGTGTCGCTAAGAATTCGAAATGGGTCGTTTCTGTGGATGGAATCTGCAGGGAAATGAAGGCCGAGGGAATGCTTGATAGACGATCGAAGCAAGTCTTCGGGGCCGGAGGCTTTCGCATCTACCTCTCGAAGCAATGTAAAATGCCGAATAGTTTCTTGGGGGAGAGCATCGATGGCATCTGTGAAGGCTGCCAGGCCAGGGTAGAATTGAGTCGGCTTTCGAGGATGGTTACTCATGATGATGCTGAGGGGCCTCTTAGTTGCGCGTTGCCGGAATCGATGCAGATGCAAGAAGTCCTTCTGGTGTCGTGTTTGGGGTGGTCTAGCGTTTTCAAGCTGTTGTGGCCAACCGAACCAATTAATTTGGGGCCTGTTCCCGTTTCAGTATGCCCGCTCGTCTTTTCCTTCTCTCTCCCTCTCTGCTTTCTTACTTTCTTTCTTCTACTTTTCCATCCGCCTTCCTGCCTTCCTCGTTAACTTTTCTGGTAGCGACCCTCTTCGTGGTTAGATCGCTGGATCAGACATCGCCGCTGCCACATCACCATGCAGCTGCGACGAACGACATCCGCAGAAGCAAGAGCGAATTGGCACAACCCAACTGGCGGCGGTATGTTGACGTGGTCTCGCACCGGCCAGCAAAATTCAGCCAGGCTGATGTATCAAGTCACAGACCATTGAGCGTTAGTCTGTTGAGCGCGAGTCTTCTCACCCGACTCCTCATAGTCGTGAGAGTATCATAGCCAAGTGTATTGAGGGCTCATTTCATCCATATTTTTATTGCAATGGATCTTGTCAATTCTCTCGAGACATTATCGTTAGAACCGAGGTATTCAAGGGCCAATGAGCTCTGACCAATTCGGATTGGCTCAAGGACGGCATGCTTTGTCTCTTGCGAGTAAGTGACCGAATAATAATCTACTAGTTGATCAGTTTGAGTTCATTCTGCAATGCAGCCATCTTGGAACCCACTGGGTTGTTGCTTTTCTTTCTTTTTCCATTTGCTTTCTCCATACCCTTCCTTTGGATGGCCCAAACCTTGTCCTGTGTGTCTGCATGGAAGGATATGTTTCTGCACACTTCAGTGTGTACTTAACCTACTTACTTACGTGTGAATAGTGTCTACCAAATGGTCGCTGCCCATTCGTCCATTATGTGGAGAGTGACACCAAGCTCGATGCGATGCCTGGCCGATGCAGGCCAGCTTCAATAGCCCCAAACACATCACGATTCAACAACAATATTTGTCTAGCACCTTTTGCTCTTTTCAAGCTGGCTTATTAGTTGTCACTCAAGAATACGGAGGGTGGTGGTGAGTTGCTGAACAACATACACTGCTCATTGCCAACCTTATTCTAATTGCATTTTCTCCTCAAAAACATTCACTCTTATTCACCAGTGCGCCCTAGTCCTGGAAATCATCACTTGTTCGTCTAAACCCCTCTTTGTTTGAAACTGCGCCCTAACCATTCCCAACTCGATCACACTTTGCTCTACCTTTTCAGTTGCCTGCCGCACTTACCCTCGATCCACCCTCCCTCAAATTGGATATTTATCATATCTATCACGAGTTTCGATTTTGCGAACACCCTTACTCATAGACGCTGAGTTTCTATCAAGATATAGGGCCTCCGTCGCCTTCGCTCTTTGGTGTGGCTTGTTATTGCTGCATAATGGGCGGATATATGATTTCTCGAAGTCCCAAAGAGGGGGAAATCAGCGAGTATCCAAATGCCTTAAGGTGTGCCAGGGAGATTCGCCTAGAAGCTGAGGAGACTACAAGTAGTCGATATATTACGATTGAAGGTCTTGGAGATGACACGGAGAAGCATACAGCTATTGAAGATGGATCTGGTGCCAGAAGCAATGAATTGGCCAGATACAAACATCTATTTCCAAACACGATACAGTCACCGCTCCACCTAGGTGGTGGTGGTGGTGACACAGGCATTTCAACAGCCAATTGCCATGCATTTTCGGCAGACATGGCTACGAATTCTAGGGCCCAACAAGTATATCCGCCGAGGTTGATCCTGGCTGGTCGGTAAGTTCGTGGCACCTAGTATATTTCGGCGGCAACCTTATAATATAGATTTAAACATATGCTGATTATATTGAACCTGATTTCAGGGCTGATAGGATAAGCAAATCTCGGAGGATTTCACCGAGTAACACCAAAGAATCCGCCAAATCACCGGGAAGTCCTCAAAGGTAAGGACTAAGTTTGGAAAGCCCTTCTAAGCTCTGGGTTTGGGGGCTGATGCTAGTGGCTACTTCAGAAGCTAATTGGTATATAGCAAATCAGAACTTCCTAAAACACCCATGTCTTGGAGTACCGAGGATGATATTCTCTTACGGGATTTGAAAGAGCTCAAGAAACTAGGTTGGAAAGAAATATCTGCTTACTGTATGGCATGTTCCTTTTTTCCTCGGAATAATAATCTGAAGCTAAGATGTGGAAATTTTGAACAGTTCCTAAAAGGACTGCCCATGCATGTCAATTTCGCTGGCGCCGACTGGTATCCGGAACTCTAAAGGGTCACAGACATTGCCCTCCCTATACAGCGCACGGATCTTCCTCGATATCTACGGATCGAAAGAACGGTGACGAGAAGCTTTTTTTCGAGCCATTCGAGCGCCCAGGATCCAAACCTTGCTCTGCCGATCTATTTGATATATCGTCAGTAGACTCGGATTCAAAGCAATTGATAACAAATCTTGCAACCTCATCGCCTTCATCGCCATCGGAGCTTCATATGAAACGCCAACAAAGCCCAACCATTGTATCAAGATCCGTGAGTTTAAGTCCTCCTATGCTTCGACAGCATTGCTATCAGCAACTCGATGAGAGGGAGCTTGGACACTCAGGATGGGAACCTGATGATTGCCGGGAGAGCGATCGTATTGATACCAGACATGTCTCCACACTCCTCGAGGATTCTCTGCAGACACTGAAATCCCACCGTGATTACACATATCACAGTGCTAGTAGTTACCGGCCTCCAGACACAGCCTCATGGACAAGTGAAGAAGACAGTCTATTACTTAACCGTCGCCTCAGCTTTGATGAGGTTAGTATCCTACTGCATCATAGATCTGAGGAGGCAATCTGGTCGAGAATGGGGATACTCCGATCTACAATATCAAATTCTTTAAGAGCAAGTTGTTCTTCGTTAATCACATGAGGGTTTATAGATGTATCGAAAGATCTTTCTGATATTTTTTGGCGCCTGCCAGAGTCTCCATCCCTTTAAGTTATCTTCAACTCTTATGGGGGTGTTGGAGATACGCTGAACTAGATAATTGAATCACAGATAGTTCGGTAATCTGTAGCGGTGCTCTTCGTAATAAGCGTTGTCCTGAGCACATCATGCCTCAGTTCGGGCCTGTCCCGAGCCAAGAGTTTTTTGTAAATAGCACGTAGCCTGCAAAATACACTTAGTTACGTCATCACGCGATCGATACACTGCGGTAAGCGATATTTCCAGTGCAGCGTGTTAGTAATATCTATCGCTCCAGTATTTGAATTGTTTTTTCTGAGGGACAGGATACTTAAGTAGTTCCTGGGGTAAGAGTACCAAATCATTTTGTATGCATTTCGAGACTAAGAGCGAAGCGGTTTGCGCACACGGACCAAGTTCGGCTAATCCGTGGCTGATAAGTTGGAGTGTGAGCGCTCGCCTTCCATCCGCTGCTGGCCGGGTAGCTCAAAAACTCACCTGCTCGCAACCTTGAAATAAATCACCACTTACTTCCGAACGCCAACTGCTTAATTAGTCTCGAGAACTACGGGGCTACCATCGACCATTCATAACATAAAAATCCTCGCATGCAACCCAAATTTCGAAGGCTTAATTGTCTAAGATTTCAACTCTCGTATAACAAGTAATTACCTCAGAAGCAGCAACCAAAAAAATGCTACGCACAGCCTCGCGTATTTCGAGGTCCCCTTTGGTTCGGGATACCACTCTCATCGAAAGAACGAGAACATCTATTCGAAATTCAATTCTCAAAGCATCGGGGCACCTATACTATACTCGATCGTATACAAATATCTCGCCTGTCCCTAAACATGGAGTGGTATGTCCCAACAATCTTCACAGTTCTTGTCGGAATCCCTCAAAGAGAAGACTCGCTAAAAAAAATTTCAATATAGAACCCAAGTGATTCTTTCCTTCAGGGTAACTCTGCAAATTACATTGATGAAATGTATTTGAGCTGGAAACAAAATCCGTCAAGTGTTCATATCTCTTGGCAAGTGTACTTCCGGAATATGGAAGATGGCAAACTGTCTCCCGAGCAAGCCTTCCAACCGCCCCCCACCATCATGCCTTCCGTTCCAGCAGGATACCCCTCAGTTTTACCTGGAGCCCACCTTGGCGGAAATACCGACATAACGAATCACCTTAAAGTTCAACTATTGGTTCGCGCCTATCAAGTCCGTGGACACCACAAAGCAAAGATCGATCCTCTTGGTATTCGTAGCGAAGCCGATATTGCATTCGGGAAAAACCAAGCGCCTTCGGAACTAGATGCATCACACTACGGTTTTACAGAGCAGGATATGAATACCGAATATAGCCTTGGCCCAGGAATACTCCCCCGATTTGCACAGAACGGTAATGAGAAGATGACTCTCCGCGAAATTATCGATGCCTGTGAGCGCACCTACTGTGGGTCTTATGGTGTTGAATACGTTCATATCCCAGATCGAGAGAAATGCGACTGGATCCGAGAGCGAGTAGAAATACCAACCCCGTACAAATATTCTGTCGACGAAAAGCGCCGGATTTTGGATAGACTAATCTGGTCTTCTTCCTTTGAATCATTTCTTGCTACCAAATATCCCAATGACAAACGGTTTGGTCTAGAAGGATGCGAAAGTTTGGTTCCGGGTATGAAGGCACTTATTGACCGATCTGTTGACTTTGGTGTCCAAGATATTGTCATTGGCATGCCGCACCGTGGTCGGCTGAATGTTTTATCGAATGTCGTCCGAAAACCCAACGAATCCATATTCAGCGAATTTAGCCCGACAACTGAACCATCTGATGAAGGATCAGGGGATGTCAAATATCATCTAGGAATGAATTTCGAACGCCCAACCCCTTCAGGGAAGCGCGTACAACTCTCTCTTGTCGCGAACCCATCTCATCTCGAAGCTGAGGATCCTGTAGTCCTGGGAAAAACTCGTGCAATTCAACATTATAACAATGACGAAAGGGAACACAAAACTGCTATGAGTGTTCTAGTTCATGGCGATGCGGCATTTGCAGCGCAGGGCGTCGTTTATGAGACTCTCGGCTTTCATTCATTGCCAGCTTTCTCAACAGGCGGGACAATACACTTGATTGTAAACAACCAAATAGGATTTACTACGGACCCTCGCTTCGCTCGGTCTACTCCTTATTGCTCCGACATAGCAAAAGCAATTGATGCCCCTGTTTTTCATGTGAACTCAGACGATGTTGAAGCCGTTAATTTTGTATGTCAGCTCGCTGCTGATTGGAGGGCAGAATTCAAGACAGATGTCGTCATAGACATTGTCTGCTATCGGAAATATGGACACAACGAAACCGATCAACCTAGTTTTACGCAACCACTAATGTACGATAGAATAGCCAAGCAAGAGCCTGCGCTTTCTACGTATGTCAATAAATTGCTCAGAGAAGGCACATTCACGGAGGCGGATATAGATGAACACAAAAAATGGTAAGTTACTTCAGATCTATCTATGTCACTTGCTGTATGGGTCATGTTTCTAAAGTAGAGTTATAGGGTCTGGGGAATGCTTGAAGAAAGTTTTGCAAAATCGAGGGAATATCAACCAACCTCTCGCGAATGGTTAACTAGCGCTTGGAATGGATTCAAATCTCCAAAAGAGCTAGCTACGGAGGTTTTACCACATTTACCTACTGCTGTCCCAGGGCAAACCCTCCAGCATATTGCTGAGGTCATCTCCACGGCCCCAAAAGATTTTACTGTTCACAAAAATTTAACCCGTATCCTGAGCAATAGAAAGAAAACTGTGGACGAAGGAACGGGAATCGATTGGTCTACCGCGGAGGCATTGGCATTTGGGACGTTAGTAAGTGACGGCAAACATGTGAGGGTCTCTGGACAGGACGTTGAGCGTGGTACGTTTTCGCAAAGACATGCAGTTTTGCATGACCAAAATAACGAAAATACATACACACCGCTGCAACATGTCGCCAAGGATCAGGGCCAGTTTGTGATCTCGAACTCATCGCTTAGTGAATTTGGAGCGTAAGTATTTTTTCGTCCTTTCTCTCTTCCCCCCAACAGAGACCGTCTCATTCATATCGTCGTAAAGTCTAGGGTTTGAGTACGGATATTCCCTCTCTTCACCTGATGCATTGGTTATTTGGGAAGCTCAATTTGGCGACTTTGCAAACAATGCACAATGCATAATCGATCAGTTTATCGCTGCTGGTGAATCAAAATGGCTCCAGAGATCCGGATTGGTCATGTCTCTCCCCCATGGCTACGATGGGCAAGGACCAGAACATTCCTCCGGTAGAGTGGAGCGGTATCTCCAGCTCTGCAACGAAGATCCTCGAGTTTTTCCCCCTCCCGAGAAACTTGATCGCCAACATCAAGATTGCAATATGCAGATTGCATATATGACCACCCCCTCCAATCTGTTCCATATTCTTCGTCGTCAAATGAATCGCGCATTTCGAAAACGTAAGCCAAGAAATTCTCACAGGATACTCGAGGAATAGACTATGAAACTAACAAGTTGAATTATTTAGCACTGGTGATATTTTTCAGCAAGTCACTTTTACGACATCCTCTCGCCCGTTCCGACCTTACGGATTTTACAGGTGACTCTCATTTCGAATGGCTAATTCCTGATCCAGAGCACGGAAATACACTTAAACAGCCGACAGACTGTGAACGTGTTCTCGTTTGCACGGGTCAGGTTTATGCCGCTCTGTATAAAGGTCGAAAGGATAGAAATATTGATAACGTAGCGATTACACGTGTTGAACAACTTCACCCATTTCCATGGGCTCAATTGAGAGACAACCTAGATCAATATCCCAACGCGAAGGAGATCATCTGGGCGCAAGAGGAACCGTTGAATGCTGGGGCTTGGACATACGTACAACCTCGACTCCAAACGATCTGCCAGCATACTGTTCACCACAAAGATAAGACCGTACAATATGCCGGCCGCAGTCCTAGTGCTAGTGTTGCCACCGGTTTGAAAGCAACTCATTTGGTAGGTGTTATTGAAGCATAGGTTCGCCTTATAGTGGTAGAGCGCTAATAATTTTTCTAGAGGGAGGAAGCTGATCTCGTGGCATCAGCTCTTGGAATTCAAAATAAATGATGGCCTAGCCTCGAGACCAGGCGGACAGGAGGCAGAGTAATGGCCAGGCTTTTTTTTTTAGCAAGAGACGAGACGAAGGATGGGTTAATTCTCGAATATACCCATAATATAGCTTGCTTTGCTCACGAGCTAGCTTCCTGATATTCCATTTACCCAAGTGTACACTTGAGCATCTATACATCTGTGTATTTTGTGTTGTTTTGAGCTTAAGAAAAAGTGTATGAAGGTGAAAATTAGAGAATGCCCAATCTCGGGGACCAGTGAGAATGCCTTGACGAGTACTAGCCCTTGACGCGATTTGGCCTCCAGGCTGGTCTCGTTTCCAGCCTGCCTTTCGCTGGCCCACAGCTCTAGGCCTCTTATTTATAAAATCTACTCTCTGAAACGTAGGTGTACGGGGACGCAGAAACTCTAGGGAAGTACCAAAGTACACTGATAGATATTGATACTTCCATGCTATTTACATCAAGCAAATCCTAGTAGCCCAGCGCCTCAGACTAGCCCAGCGCCTGGTATCTACAATCAAATATGCGTGCATCTGCCCATAATGCATGCGATTGCAGATTTGGTCCACGCCGCTGGGACTCCCGGGTGCTCCGCCCGGAACCTTGTTACCCCCGAGATTGTTGGTCTGCCTTCGTTCGGGGTCTGGAAGAGCGTGTTTTTGTTTTGCAAGCAAACAAAATAACATAACAAACTAAGTTTAGTAAATACTGAAGTACTTACTTAAAGTACTTATTCTCACAGCTCAGAGCTTAGTGTCATCGCACCCCATCTTAAAAAATACCTGTGACAACGAACCGAATCTTAATCAACAGCAACCTGTTCCAGTTACGGCCATTCTCTCGCTCATCAAAAATCATCGAAATTTCCACGATAGTTTCGCGCGCGATCGTAGCGACCCTCTAATCTTTCTTACACTGCAGTATGGCCGATGCAGAGGAAGATTATTCTTCGTTATCTCTTACCGAGAGGGCTACTCATAAGGTTCTCATTCATTCACGCACTCTGACTAAGGAACGGCTCTCATAATTTAACTTATAGATCTGGAAAGTCCGTAAACATGCGTACGAAGACATCACTAAAGATTTCGAAAAGTCCGGCTCAGAATCTGATGTTTGCTTTAAGCCATGGCTAAACGATCCATCGATATGGAAGAGCATTGTCGCTGACGCTAATGTTGCCGCTCAGCTGGAGGGAATTAACGCTTTGTAAGTGTCCTGCTGTTCTCATTTTTAAAATCGCATTAACACTTTGGTCTCATTTTTAGGTATGCTTTCCTGCAGTTTGGCGGATCTAATGCTGGCAATCGGTATGCTTATTCTATCCTTTGTTCTTAAACCCGTCTTACTAAACCATGCCGGGCTGTCTAAGATCACGACCATATACGATCCCCTCTCTTGCTGAAAAAGGAATCGTCTCGACAAAGGCAGCAACAAAATCCAAATCAATCGATATTCTATTACTTTATATAGAATTGGATACTCCTTCACCCATCGTCGATGAGCTCGTACCTTTTCTCTCACATAAAATGCCAAAAGTGGTTGCAGCGACAACAAACGTATTGTACACAATCTACAAGGAGTTTGGAGCCAAAACGGTCAACCCAAAACCTGTCTTGCAATTTTTACCAAAACTTTTCGCGCACGGAGACAAAAATGTTCGCGCCGAAGCCGTCAATCTCACGGTTGAGCTTTACAAGTGGCTGAAAGACGGCATGAAGCCGATGTTTTTTAATGATTTGAAACCTGTGCAGCAGAAAGAATTAGACGAGGCATTCGAGAAAGTCAAAAACGAGACCGCGAAACAAGTGCGATTACTACGCTCGCAACAGTTGACAGTTGCCGAGTCCTCAGCAGGTCATGGAGACGACTCGGAGGCAGAAATAGAAGGCGAGACGGATGCATTCGATTTATTCGAACCTGTTGAAGTATCAAGCAAAATCCCAAAAGACTTTTGGGAGCAGATAAATTCAACCAAATGGAAAGACCGTAAAGAAAGTCTTGACATTCTCTACGGAATTATTAACGTACCTCGCATTAAAGAAGAAGACTTTAATGAGCTTGTACGTGTTCTCGCTAAAAGCATGAAGGATGCCAATATCACCGTAGTGATTGTTGCAGCAAACTGCGTTGAGTGTCTGGCCAAAGGTTTACGAGGGGGGTTTGCTAAGTATCGCTCTACGGTTTTCCTTCCAATTGCTGAACGTCTAAAAGAGAAGAAGCAAACCGTGACGGATGCACTAAGCGCTGCCTTAGACAGTGTGTTCAACTCCGTAAGTTAGCAACATCCAGAAAAAGATTGATGTACTCTCGCATTCCATTGGCTAATATTTATTTCGAAAGACCGCTTTGGCAGATATCGTCGAGGACACGATGGAACTTTTGAAAAACAAAAATCCGCAAGTGAAACTCGAATCACTTCGTTTTTTGATTCGGTGTCTGAGAAATACTCGAATAGCACCTTCTAAAAGTGAAGTTAAGGCTATTTCAGATACCGTGACTAAACTACTTGCAGACACATTAGAAGCGACACGAACAGCTGCTGCCGAAGCCATGGGAACGTTAATGAAGATCATGGGAGAGCGAGCTATGAACCCCTTCCTTGATGGGCTCGATGATATCCGCAAAGCAAAAATCAAAGAATTTTTCGAAACAGCTCAGGTTAAGGCAAAAGATAAACCTCCAGCACCAAGCGTCGCGATGCCAACAGCTACAACAGGGAAACAGGGAGTCAAAAAAAAGGTGACTACGAAGAATCCAAGCTCACAGACTCAAACTGCTCGCCCAGGTGCACCGAATACAATTCGCCCTTCAGCCGAAGAAACATATAGCCCTTCAAAGAGAGTTTCCTCTGTTTCGAAACCGCTGGCGTCGAAACCACAGGCGTCGAAACCCAACAAGAAGGCACCACTTCCACCAGCTTTAGCGTCTCCAACTCGAACAGGAGCACAAATAGAAGAAAGTGTTCCACAGAATCTCCCTGTTGCATCGAAATTCGGACTGGGGTCTCGAGGGGGTCTTACAGCACGAACACTTCAAGCGCCTCATTTACATAGCAAAACTACTGAGGGAACTAAATATACTGATGCACACAGTTCCAGTATTGAAAAAGCAGAATTGGAGCGTTTGAGGGTTGAAAAGGAAACATGGCTTAGTGAAACTGTTGGATACCGTGCGGAGAAAGAGAAAATGCTTCAAGAGCTTAGCGAGATTCGATTGCAAGTAAGTACAGCAAATTTCGCTAAACCGAACAAAGAACGTAGCACTAGCTTACAGAATTTTGCTCCTGGTTGAATAGAACGCGCAGTTAATTGAGGAGCATACTCGTGATGTTCTTTCTATCAAAGCAAAGGAAACCCAACTTCTTCGATTGCGCTCCGATATACAAACAGCTGAAGAAAATGTGGAGAAAAAACAAAGAGAAATAGACCGGCTCAAGCGAGAACTCGCACGATTTAGCCGAGCAAGTTCACCGGCTGCTTCTGATTTTGCGGAAACAATGGCAACAGATTCATACAGCGGATATCCGCGGGAGCGAACAACTAGTGCTTCTGGAATCTCAAGTGTAGGTGAACACAGCCAAAGAATTAGCGCCCTTTCACGACCCCGTAACCGATCCAGTCTTGCGGGGTCATATAACATTGATGATAGCCAGTTTGGGTATCTTCCCCGAGAAGGTATAAGAAGTCCTATTTCAGAGTCAGGGGGCAGTAAAGAAAAGACGCAACAGCAGAAGATTGACAGTGATGTTCGGACTGGGGATACTACAGATCCAAATGAAAACTGGAAACGGGCAGCTCAAGTCACCTCACAACTTAAAATGAGAATTGAGCAAATGAAGGCTCGACAGCATATGCGTGGAGTTTCATAGATTTCACTTATACGTAGGATAGCTCTCCATGTATCCCAATTTAATCCTTTTATACATTTACTTTTCCAACCTGTGTCTGTTAAAATGGTTCGCTTGGGAAGGTTCGCCATGGAGTTTCATCGAGGAGTTCCATATTTTTGGTGAAAAGGTTGAGGGAAACACATTTTCTATCGAGTTCCATATTCAAGCTTTGGGCGCGGTTTCAATATCCCCAATAGCTTGCCAATAAATATATACTTCTTGTTACGTAAAATGGATACAGAGTAAGCGATACCTCTAGGTGCTTGCTTTATTGCTTGTGTAGAGAAAAGCCTTCCTCAGCCGATTATGTGGTTTGTTCAGAAGGTTTTAGACAACGGTGCTATCGCTCTACCGCCTTTGATGATAACTTTGGGGGTAACCAGGTCTTGATGTGCTTGCGTAGTTGCCCACTCCTGTCCTACCGGGAAGCGGAGGGATCGCTCATACTGTTCACGACTTTCGAAGGGATACGGAAGGCTTGTTGCTCGGTATTTTTCACCCTGTATAAGGAGTTAATATTGCTTCTTATCAATTCGGACCTCCAATTCTTACCTTTTTCGATGTTCTTTTATTCACGACGAGCCTCCCATAACGCAAACTAGGGTGCGGAGATCTTGTGGTCCTGCTAGTCATGCTAGTAGCTTGCTGTACAAGAGATTTTCTACCGCACCAGGTCCCCCAACCTGGCAAATTCCTGTGTAAGCTAGCTTTTTCAGGGGGTTTTCGAGAGCTGTTTTCAACACTCATTTCTTGAAGCACTTTGTCACCTGCAAATGCACGAACGAGCTCTGGTTGCTTTCTAGGGAGATCTGTAGCCAGCAACGAGGGTTTAGTAGTCATCTCGGGAACCCGAGGTACTCCTGTATTGTTTGAATAGTCTGCGGTGGATGAACCATCCAAGTCGACTTTCCCTGGTGAAAATATTTTGTCAGTTAACCGTCTTCGAAAGGCTCTTGCATCTACCATCGCCAGGTTTTGCTGACCGTATCTACTGTGAGGGTTCGAGCAAAGCCATGGGTTCTGATTCCCTGCCTGACCTGGCAACAAACAATCTGGATTTTTGGTTTCCTCAGCAGAAGTCCGCATAACGTCTTCTGTTGCCTCCCCCGGCCCCGCTCTGAATCTAATATTTGATGACACCGGCGGTGTAACTGAATGCAAGCCATCGTAAAATACTCGCCTACTGGAAGCTCTCCTAGAACTTTCTGTCTCCTCATCTTCCTGTACCCTGAAGTTGTTCGGCTTTCGCATGAATTTCATGTCGTGCAGATGACGGTGTTGGCGGTTCTCGCCTGGTTGCGATTCTACCGCCGCCAGGATGTCATCTAATGTCGATGAGGATGAGACCGTTTTCAATTTACTTACGGTCGTCATATCGAGACTAGGAGATGGATCTTTAGTGTATCGTGATTCGTCAGTTTGAAAATTATGATCGCTATTGGGTCCCTGGCTTCTATGAACAAGAGATTTACCGTGTCGGTACTCAGTTGCTTTAGTTAAAGGGGCATCCGACATCTCAGTGTTCTCTAAACCGCCGATGGGGTTTGCAAATTCCTTGGATGATTTTAGCTTCTCTCTTTTTAAAATCCGCCTGTACATTTTAGATTTTATTCTTTTGATTCTTTTCGCTTCAGCTTCTCTTCGCAGAAACGATTCCCTTTCCATGCGTGATCGAGCTATATTTTGACGCGCGTTCGTATTCTTAGTTTTCTGGGAGTCAATGGGTTGGTGGTTACAACGCCGGGGTTCGAGATCCGTTGTCGTAAGAGAGAGAACTTCAGCAACATTTTTTTCAAAGTTGGAGTATTGAGAATTTTGTTCCAGGCTTATTTTCGCATTAGAGGCGAAGCTCTTATTATTGTAAGGGGGCTGTCTCGTCAGATCTTGCAGAGGAAATACTAGCTGATCGGCATTTCGGATAGATTTAACAGTGTCGGTCCATATTTCAAGGGACTTTTTTGTAGTATCGTATGCCTCTTGACGGCTCAATCGATTTTGCGCGACGTCTGAAATAGGGGCCTCTAGCTTTTGATACCGGCCACAGTGTGCGGAACTTCTCGGTTCTGAAGCATCGAATAGATCATGTAACGAGGTCCGTATTAACTGGCAATCAGATGACGTAAAGCTGCTTAGGTCTTTTAGGTTGAGTTTATGTTCAGATCGTTCGGAAGTATCCTGGATACGAGGAGCGGATGCTCCATGCTTTCGTTTATTTCGAGCAGATATCTCTGTCGAAACAGCTGTCACAGCTTGCAAGAGTAGCGATGATGGTCGTCCGACTAGGTCTCGGGGGTAAATATTTAGTTACTCTTATTTAAGGCGTAGATGAAGGCTAGAATGAAGGGAAATCTTACCCTTCACTTGGGCGTCTAGGTCCGCTTCGTCATGCTTCGGGGCGACGATTCTATCATGAGAAGTCCGGAGGGAGGATAGAGTCCCACCTTTATTTGAGGGCATCAAGAACGCTTTTCAAAAAGAAGGGAATGGGACAAATCTAGTATTCCAGAGACGAATAAAAATGGGAAGAAGATAGTGTTATAAAGAAGCTGTAAAATTCGAATTAATTCTTAACTTGGCGAACTCCGAAGTGATGGGGTTTATGGAAACTCCGTGGCGAGAGGAAAAATCAGAAATATCTGCTTGGAACTAACTAGCAAACATGTGTTGTGCCTCATAAATCTCGCAACACTTTTCAGCGTAGGAGTTTTCCACTATGATGAGAAGGCTAGGAAGATCCAGTAGACAAGATTAAGCCTATAGAAGTTGACGTCTTAAACTTACTTCAATCTAATCAATATGATTACTGCAAGCAAGTACCATACTTAGTAAGAACTTAAGTAAATATATACTTAAGTATGTGCTACTTATTACTTAATGAGAAAACCTCGAGTCGATAACAAATGAAGTTACTTTTTAACTCCTTTCAGCCGCTTTAATTGGTCACTATGAGCTCATGCTTAAATGTAATTACGTCATATGAGATTGAGTATCAAGCACTTAAAGAGCCCAGACTTTAAGTACTTAAGCAACTGCTTAAGCATTAAGTAATTCCACCAAACCTTGGGCATACCTAGCATAAGTGTGTGACTTTAGGAAAGACCGACTCAATTCTTTAGCTTTAGTAACTCAATATTACTTTCTCGAATGCGCCACCTGCAACAATATCTCTCGGGCTCCTAGCTACTTCCAAGGAAGCATAGAAGGGACCCGCGATACTTGTTGGCTGTCATTAGCTTAGAGCATCCAATATAATATCAATATGCTAGCCTGATTTATTCGCTGGTACGTTAATGCCTAGCAGTCAACTGATTCTTTAGGTATTCTCCGACTAAGTGCGAGCAAAAGCTCTGAATTCGCGAAAGACGCAGACAATTGTGTTGATACGCGCTGAGTTTCTTGCACTTACTTAAGCAGGGCATCAGCATTTAAGAACTTACCACCGCCAATTTGCCCGACAGTTTCAAACCACATTTACTTGGTAATTATGACAATAGGCTTGAGAAACTAATTTCTTGAATTGCCTACACCGCGAACTAACCTCGACCACTTGACCAACCAGCCATCCATCGAGCTCTAGCCATCTCACACGTCTTTTTATCATTTCACCGAGATTGAAAGCACCATTTCTTAACAACCCGCACGTGGTGTTGAAGCACCTGTGGAGCTCTTCGCCCAAACCTCACTATTCTGCGGATCGTTTTCTGCAGTCCCAAAGGCACTTGTCGGTGGAGAAAGGCTCAGAGATTGGACAAAGCTCTTATCTCCCGTCTAGCGGCTTACGGACAGGACGCGCTTAACAATTTTTTAAGCAACGCCACGACGTGGTTCGCACGACGACAAGATGCTCGAAGGCCTTGTTGCTACCCTGCTCAACAGATTTCTGGGAATGTGAGTCTCGAGCCTGTTTCTTGCTCTTTTGTATCGACTCCGGCTAATTATCATAGGTATATACGCAACTTCGATCCCAAACAGTTGAATATTGGTATCTGGAGGTAATATAGGACTAGCCTTTTTTTTTTTTTTTTTGAAAAAATCAAAATAAAAGGCACTATAACTCTAATTTTGGGTGCGAAAGTGGCGATGTCCAGCTTCGGGATTTGGAGCTCCGGAAAGAGGTTCAGTATTGATTCGAGTCTTCTTGGATCTTGAGATATGACTAACAGTAAGGTATATCAAAGGCCTTGGATCAAATGAAACTTCCGCTCAATGTTTCAGAAGGTCACCTCGGACGCTTGACACTACAGTATGTTTGTTATTATCACTCCATCCTCACGCAATTTCGATATTTTAAGGGAAATCCTCACAAAATAATATTGCAGGATTCCATGGAGTAACCTAAAAAATAAACCCGTCAAAGTTACGATCGAAGATGTGTTCCTACTGGCTACTCCTAAACAAGACTCAGAAGTATGGTCTACTTGGGTCCAACTCTCGAAAGATTGACAAGTTTAGTAATACCTTTGATAGCATGATGAAGATGATGAAGAGCGGCGACGACAAGCTCTAAAGCAAGAGAAACTAGAAAGCGCCGAGTTAGTCCATGAGAGAACGACCTCGGGGCTTTCCGAAGAAGAACAACAAAAGCACCAGTCTTTTACTGAATCTCTCGTCACAAAGGTATATCATTCGGCTTATTCTTTTATCATTTTCTTGAAATGCTGATATAAGTTCTTCAGATTGTCGATAACCTGCAAGTTACCATTAAAAACATACATATCCGCTATGAAGATTCTATATCCACCCCAGGGGTATGTGAATGAGAACAGAAAACATTGGCCACTAAATTCTATATTTTGGGAAAGAAGTTAACAATATGTTCATCTACTTAGCATCCCTTTGCGCTCGGCTTCACTTTGGAAGAGTTTTCCGCAATCTCGACGAACGAAAATTGGCAGCCCATTTTCATTCAAGGAAACGTGGCTATCACTCACAAGCTTGGGAAGCTCAGCTCCCTAGCAATTTATTGGAACACAGATACAAAACTACTTGGGCAAGGCTCACATGAAACCGTACTGAACGAATTCCCTCATCTTATAGCAAAATGTAACCAGCCGCCTGAAAATCAACAATTTGTCCTGAAACCTGTTAGTGGCGAGGCGAGACTCGAGCTATGCAAAACACCAACTCACGAGACCCCTAAGCTCAAAGCACGAACGCTCTTCGATGAAATCGGCTTTGTTCTTGACGAACATCAATACAGAGACGCACTCATGCTAATCGACTTATTCCATTTTTATATACGCCATCAACAATACAAAAAATATCGTCCAAAAGCTGCTCTAATGGACGATTCAAAGGCATGGTTCAAGTTCGCAATCACGGCTGTTTTGAGTGAAATTCACGAAAAGAACAAGAAATGGACCTGGGCGTATTTTAAAGAACGCAGAGATGACCGACTGCAATATATCAACCTCTTCAAGAAAAAGAAGAAGTCAGAACCTCTTTCCACAACTGAAACTGATGAGTTGAAACAACTTGAATGGAAGCTCTCTTATGAAGATCTACGATTTTATCGCTCGCTAGCTCGAAATCAATTACGCAAAGAGCGAGCAATCGTTAAAAAGCCCCAAGATCAACAACCACAAGGATGGTTTTCTTGGGTATGGGGGTCGCCAGCCGCGAATGATGGTGTCAAGGTTGATGATGAAGCTACAATGACCGAACAGCAACGGCAAGAATTGTATGACGCCATTGATTGGGACGAGAAAAAATCACTGGTTGAAAGTATAGACCTTCCCCGTGATTCCATCAAAATGGAACTCGAGGCAAGTCTTCAAACTGGGAGTTTCACTCTTAAGCGAGGCCCTCACAGTACAAACGCTACCGAGATAGTTTCGCTTCTGTTCGACGACTTCAAAGCGGCGTTTGTGCAACGGCCCGATTCTTTCCTCGCAGAGACTAGCCTTGGTGGATTACGTGTTTATGACGGAACAACTACCGGCTCGTTATTCCCGCAGATAGTAAGGGTTAAAGGAGGAGGAGTGAACAAAAATCAGGGCCCTCAAACGATGGAAGGTACTCGTTTCAATGACGAAAATGCCTTTTTCCACGCAACTTTCGAACGAAATCCTTTGGATGGGACTGCTGATTCGGCTGTCACCGCCAAATTGCGAAGCATGGAAGTAATATATAACCCACGGTTCTTCGAAGAGATATACCGCTTCTTCAAGCCGCCTGAGCGCCACATGGAGTCCATCGGGGCGCTAATGGAAACCGCCGGTGCCACTGTTGAAGCTGTGAGGCAGCAAACCCGGGCTGGCCTTGAATTCGCTTTGGAGGAACATAAGACGATAAATGCAAAATTGGATCTTCAGGCTCCCCTTCTGGTCATACCGGAAAATGTCACAGCCCATGCTGCGAACTGCTTGGTTATAGATGCTGGCCATGTTAGTCTCATAAGCGACCTGGTACAAAAAGATGCTGTACAGGAAATCCAGTCCAAGCAAAGTCTTCAATATACAGAGGCAGACTATGAGAAACTCGAGTCGCTAATGTACGACAAGTTTCTCCTACAACTGCAGTCTACTCAAATTCTAATTGGACCATCTATTGAAGAAGCCATCGCCCATTTGCAGGAAAACGAGGATGCGAAGCAACTACGCATAGTCGACAGAATAAACATTGACTTCAAAGTTGAAATATCAATTTTACCTAAAGCGCCGAACCTGACAAAGTTTCGGGTTTCAGGGCACATGCCAATGTTGCACGCTAGTGTCTCGGACAAGAAATATAAAACCCTAATGGGAATTATTGATGTTGCTATCCCGAGATTTGGCGACGGCGATATTGAGAAGAAAATGACAACGGGGGCTACATCTAGACAAAGTGTAAAAAAGCCCATATCTGTCCGGCGAGATTCAAAGTTTAGATTTTCTGCTCAGGAACAAGCCCTTTTGATCGTTGAAGAAGAATCGGATGACAGCAGCAGCCAGGAGGACGATAATTTCATAGAAGCCTCCGAGGGCCATCTCTCGGTAAGTTAGAAACAGAAAAATGTTTCTGACTAAGAGAACCAGTCATGAGACTGTGATCAAAAAAAATATTAACAGTGGTTTCTTAGGATGCACCGAAACTTCATCAGAAAACCTTCGAGTTCAAATTCAAAGTTGACCGTCTTCAAGGTTCGCTTTTCAAGGCAGAAAGTAGAGCAAACACACCTGATAGGCCGTTGGCAGACCTGGTCGCCGATGGTTTTATTCTGGATTTCTACGTTAGGCCTTATGAAATTGTTGCCGATGTTGTCTTGAAGACATTAAACTTAGAGGATCAAATCGACAAAGACCCTTCACCACACTTTAAGAGCATCGTAACTTCAGAAGTCTCAGACGAATGCAACCGAAGCTTGGTGCATGTCAAGTACGCCAAAGTTAACAAAAGTTCACCCGAATATATGACGATCTACGAAGGTATCGACACAAACATTGATGTGTCTATATCCACCGTCAATGTTATTATAACACGGACAACTTTGTTAACACTCCTCGATTTTGTGGTTACAACATTTACAAACCAAGCTGGAAATCAGTTGGAAAAGAAAAATGCGACACCAACGGCAGATAACGATAATCTCTCTAGTAATTTGCAACCGCCGCTAGAGTCTGAATATAGCCCTGATAAAATGCGGGTTAAGATAGATCTATCTACCATAGCTTTGGTGTTGAACAATGATGGTCTTCGATTGGCTACTCTGAGTCTTGCATCCGCTGATGTTGGAGTATTTTTGATGGGCAAAACTATGCGTATTGGTGCTAGGTTGGGAAATTTCTCCTTGTTAGACGACATCAATGAGGGAGCGGGTAGAGATTCAGAATTACGCCAACTCGTGACGATCGATGGCGACAATCTAGCGGATTTTCGATACGAAACCTTTGACCCCGACCACCCTGCCACCTATCCAGGGTATGATACATCTATCTACTTAAAATCCGGTTCTATCAGGGTAAATTTTGTGGAGGAACCCTTTCGCAAAATTGTAAATTTCATGGTCAAATTTGGTCGAATGCAAGCTCTTTTCAATGCTGCTAGACAGGCGGCTGTCAGTCAAGCAAGTCAAATGCAAGAGCGAGTCAACCGAATTCAGTTTGATATCACCATACAAACACCGATAATTACATTTCCCAGAACACCTAGATCCGACAGGATCGGAAGAGATACTATCACTGCATATTTGGGAGAAATATATGCTTCGAATATGTTCACGCCATTGGATGACTCGGCAAATTCATTAATTGCCAACAAGATTGATGCAGGCATCCGCAAAGTAAAACTAATATCAGCCTTACAGTTTACCCCAGAGGCGATGGAAGAACTCGAGATGATAGATAAGATTGATCTTGGGTTCAAAATAAGCTACATTGAGCATCAAGAATATTTAGAGCGTCCAGATATGGAGGTAGGCCAATCCTTTGCAATTCTGCATAGTTCGATCTAATTTGAGGAGCAGATACAAGGATACATGTCCGATCTGAGGATGAAACTTTCCCAGAACCAGCTACAAATAATATTAGATTTGAGTCGTTCAATACCAGGTGTCTTTGCAGGGGAACCAGAGGAACAAATCATGACAGCGCCCTCAAAAAATCCCGATTCCTCACCCCAGGAGACTGTGAACATTTCATATCCTCCTACCGCTAACTTCTCTGTCGGCGATAATCTGGTGCAACCTCCAACATTCGAGCTCCGCCCAGAGCTTCCTATAAACTCTGGTATATGGACGAAGGTAGATCTCATTTTAGCAATGGGTGACATTAGTTTGGAGCTTTTGCTCTGCAATCCCTCAGAACCAATCTACGACATGTCGGCTGCCAGTCTTTCGAAATTTTCTTTGAACAAGACCAGGATAAAATTCCGTATGATGAGCGACGATTCTCTGGAGTCTGAGGTACTGATAAAATCGTTTACAATCAACGATAGCCGCCGCAAAGAAACCAACAAATATCGTAGGATCATGTCATCCACAATTACAGATGGATCTCAATTCATGGCTAGTGTCACAATATCAGGGCAAACCGATCGACATCTTATCGCGATGCTGACGATTGATAGTCCAAGAATAATCTTCGCTCTAGACTATTTATTTGCTCTAAGGGATTTTGTCATAACTGGAGTTGCGATAGATGCCCCGGCGGCAACAGAGCATACTTTGCTTAGTGCAGACGATTCGAGTATAGACGATGCGTCATCCAATTCTGAAGAACAGCCTAATTCTAACACCACCTCCTACAAAATGACTACCTCAAATACTATGAAAGAGAATACGGAAAATCAACTATCCACATCATTTCGGATCAACATAGTTGATGCCCAGATAATTCTAATCGCCCACCCTGAGAGTAGTAGCTCAGAAGCTATCGTCCTTGGAACAAAACAAGTACTTCTAGTGCAGCAACATGCATTGGCTCTTGAGGTTAGCAAAGTAGGAATGTTTTTATGCAGAATGGATAGGTTTGAAACTACAAGGCTACGAATATTAGATGATTTTGGAGCGAAAGCGTCAATGGAAACACGACCTGTAGGCGACGGACAGGCAGTTACATCGGTTTCAGTGAGCGTTGAACCGCTTGTTTTGCGAGTTTCGCTTCGAGATATAATGCTCGCGATGCAGATTGTATCAAGAGCATCTGAGTTATCGAATACACCGAACAAACAGGAGCAGACGGACTTGCAAACGAACTCGCAAACCGGCAGTTATTCTGCTTCGAGTACCTTAACAAAGCAAGTTGCAGGTAGATCCTCATCTATTTCGAAAACTCAAAAACAAAATATCGTAGCGGCACCAAATACCGCTTCGCCCAAAGGGTTAGGTCAAACGTCTATGATTCTAAATAAAGAAGAAATGGTCGTAGCCATAGATGGCTTTCGGATTATCCTTATTGGTGACGTCCATGAACTCCCGCTATTGGATCTTAGCATCAAGCATTTTATAGCGAGAGTTGGAAATTGGTCCTCCGAGGTAAGAATTAAAGCCCTTCGTTTTATCTTATGGTTACTCACACGAATCTTTAACAGATGAATGGAGATACAAATATCGAAATATTCGTAAATATCTATAATTTTTCAAAATCTGCCTGGGAGCCGTTAATTGAGCCATGGCAATTAGGTCTCCATGCAAGTTGTACTCAAATCACATATGAAAATATCGCTTTACTGACAACTTTCACTTAGATTTCACGTTCTATGAACCCTGATCGTCTAGCGATTGAACTATTTTCAAGGAAGATGATGGAACTTACAATTACAACCCAAAGCATAGTCCTGGCATCAAAAGCGGCGCAGTTTCTCTCACAAAGCGACGATGTTCTAACAAAACCACGTGGAGCTGATGCACCTTATCGCATTCGAAATCATTCTGGCTACCCAATCCACGTGTGGGCTGATATTGAAAACCATTCTGGTACATCAATGGCCCGCAGGTTAGAAGATGGGGAAGAGTCTCCCTGGCGTTTTGAGGAATGGGAAAAAATGCGTGAAGTAGGGTTTAGCAGCTCTTGGTTATACAATGATTTTACTGATTGAAATTAAGAACCTCAACCCCGAAGGCGGCAATGGGGTTGTTGGTATCAAATTAGAGGATACGCCATTCGAGAGTGTGACTAAAATCCCAGTCAACCGTGAAGGCGAAGAGACATATGCTCTCCGGCCACGAGTGAACAAGATAATCCACAGACTCCTCTGTGAGGTTCACCTAGGGACAGATAACGTGAAATATATCACATTTCGGTCGCCATTCCTGATTGAAAATAACACTCAAATACCTATTGAACTTGGCATTCTAGATTCTGGACGAACTCACATTGCTCGGCTTTACAAAATTAATCCCGGAGACGCTCGCCCGTTTCCAGTAGAGTCAGCATTTTACAGCGCTGCGGTTGTGCGACCAGACGGTAAGAATATTCATGATGACAACGAGGTTTGAATACTAAAACCATTTCATACAGCCGGTTTCGGGTATAACTGGTCAGATGGCAAGATTTACTGGGAAGATCTTCGAGGGGCACCGACTCAAATGCTTACTTGTACAAACGAAGAAGAAGCCGCACCTCCTTTCTACTTCCACATGCATGCCAACTATGATAGAACAGACCCGTTAACCAGGTATTCTATTTTGACATACAACTTGGACATTGTTTTCTGATTCTCTTCTACATACCGCTAACTCTCTAACTTCAGGAGATATCCGCATATGAGAGTTCGGCTATCTGCACCTGTAGAAGTAGAAAATCTTCTTCCATTTGATTTCAAATACAAGATATACGACAAGAATACGAAAACGGACTGGACAAATTTCTTGAGAAAAGGAGGCTTGAGCCCAGTACACGTAGTACAACTCTCTCACCTTCTACTCATGAGTATAGAAATGCAGGACACATGTAAGTTCAACAATATTCCTCAAATTAATTGTGGCTAATGATAGTAGTATTCGGCCAAAGCGAATTTGCGATTATAAACTCTGCAGATAGCGACGACTTCAAAAAGGACCTTTCTCTCTCTTTGAAAGATAAAAGTGGCCTTTCATTGAAATTACGACTCCACTACTAGTACGTTCATCATCACATGAATTAATAAAATCTCACTAAACTTGCAATAGCCCCATACCAAATGCTGGTGGGGCGTTCAGAGTATCAGTATCTAGTCCATTCCTCCTTTTGAACAAGACAGGGCTTGAGATATTTGTTAAAGCCAAGTCGTCTATGCAACAGGCGCGACCTGCAGCAGGGCAGTCCTTTTCAGGTAGAAGTCTTCGTACTAAATTTTCTATCATTTTTGTTTTAAGCTAACTTCAGTCTAAGAGGGCCTATCAAGAAAGAAAGCAATACCGTACATGTTTTCTTACCCGACCGACGATCGTAGAAATAGGGCACTTCTGAAAGTGGGCGATTCTGCCTGGAGTAGAGCAGTAAGTTTCGAAGCAATAGGGAATATAGATGATGTTGTTATCCCGAGTTCCTCTAAGCAAGAAGAAATTCACATTGGCATATCCGTGACGGAGGGTGAAGGGAAGGTATAACCCATTTCTACTGGAAAGCAAAGGAAGATACTCACGATATGTATGATTATTAGTACAAAATGACAAAGATAGTGACCCTCACGCCAAGATTTATCCTAAACAGCAAACTATCCGAAGATATAAATGTCAGAGAGTCTGCCTCTTCTCGAATAATGACGTTAAAACCTGGAGAACTATTACCGCTTCATTTCCTAAGACAATCCCACGAAAAGCAGTTGACGCTCTGCTTCCCAGGCCTCGATAATCAATGGTATGGTCCGGGAAAGCTGCACATTTACCCGAGCTCGCTGACTTCTTTTACAGGTCTTCGCCCTTCAGTATCTCGGATATAGGAACTATTCATGTCAAGATTTCCAAATCTGGTCGAAGACAAAGATTAGTTAGGATCGAGATTCTTCAAGAACACGCAACAATCTTTCTTCATATTAGTATAGAAACAAAGAATTGGCCTTTCTCCATGAGGAATGAAAGTGATGCCGAATTCACCTTCTGGCAGGCAGTAAGCTCAATCCATAAATGCTTTTCAAATACTATTTTCTCAACACTCCTGGTTATAGGATCCACATCTCGATGAAGAAGATGACCAACCAAGCGATTCAAACTTCCGCCCAATCCGATACCGTCTTCCCCCACGAAGTAAAATGCCATATGCTTGGGATTTTCCGGCTGCCAAGAAAAAAGAACTTATACTTTCTGCCAATGGGAAAGAACGCCATATAAGACTATCGGAAATTGGGAACTTGGTGAGAGAGGATTTGAAACACAAGTTATTACCTCATTGCTAATCCAAGCCTTTTAGATTCCTATGAAGATTCCAGCTAGGCCTGGCGGATCGCAGCTCAAGATAATAGATATCAATGTTGCCGCCAACGGGCCAACCCAAACATTAATTCTCTCCAATTACAAACAGTCTAAAAGTATCTATAAGCCTAAATCCAACACCTCTCAAACTAGTATGACCGGGAATTCACTTTCAGGATTTGAGGTTCAAGAGGAGGATGGGGAGATTTCTTTTAAAACGCAGGTACGGCTTGCGGGGATCGGAATATCTTTAATCAATAGTCACCTGAAGGAACTCACCTATCTCACTTTCCGAGGAATCGAGCTGAAATACAATGAATCAAATCTTTACCAAACACTCAACTTGGTAGTCAAGTGGATTCAGATTGATAACCAATTATATGGCGGCATTTTCCCTATCCTTCTCTATCCAAGCGTGGTTCCAAAAACAGGCAAAGAGATGGATGTTCACCCTTCTTTTCACACGGCAGTGACAAGAGTTAAAGACGATTGTAAGTTTGTTCCGTCTTCTTTTGTTGCACGCATCAAACTGAGATAATGAAAAGCATATGGTGTTCTCTATATCAAATATGCAACCTTTTTACTTCAGCAAATGACGGTCGAAATTGACGAGGACTTCATATTCGCCCTTTTGGACTTTTCCAGGATTCCGGGAGCGAGCTGGGCTCAAGGAGCTGAGGAAATACTTTGCGATGAGAATCTTGACATACCAGAACCAAAAGCAACGGAGGCTGGCCAGGATGTCTACTTTGAACTACTCCACATACAACCAGCTCAGATGGACTTATCCTTTGTCCGGACGGAAAGGATTAACGCTGAGGACAAAACCTCCTCTCGAAACCCTCTGATGTTTTTTGCTAACGTCCTAACGATGGCGATCGGAAATATCAATGATGCCCCAGTCAAGCTTAATGCCCTATTGCTTGAAAACGTTCGCGTTTCCGTTCCAATTCTGCTGCAACGAGTTCAAGGTCACTATAGCCAAGAATTTCTCTATCAAGTTCATAAAATCATCGGCTCCGCAGACTTCCTTGGGAATCCTGTTGGCCTCTTTAACAACATAAGTTCCGGGGTTATGGATATCTTTTATGAGCCCTATCAAGGATTTGTGATGACGGATCGACCTCAGGAACTTGGAATCGGTATAGCAAAGGGTGCTACTAGCTTCATAAAGAAATCCGTTTTTGGTGTAACAGATAGTTTATCCAAAGTTACTGGTAGTATCTCAAAAGGTACATATCTTGATGCAAAGCAGGTCGTAACACACATTAATAACTAAATAATTTAGGTCTGTCAGCCGCGACGCTCGACAAACAATTTCAGGATCGCAGAAGAATGTCGAGATCCCGAAACCGTCCAAAACACGCACTCTATGGAGTAACCAGTGGCGCGAATTCTTTTATCACAAGCGTTGCCAGCGGTGTGGGTGGCTTGGCTAGGAAGCCGCTCGAAGGTGCTGAACGTGAAGGAGTAGCCGGTTTTATTAAAGGGTTTGGTAAAGGGGTAGTTGGACTAGCCACAAAACCGGCAATCGGAGTTTTCGATCTTGCTTCCAGTTAGTCAATTGATATCCATGACAAACGTGTCCTCAGCTAACAATGCGAATATAGATGTTACCGAGGGTATCCGTAACACGACAACGGTATTCGACGCCGAGGGCCTAGAAAGAGTTCGTCTGACAAGATATATTGGGCGAGATGGGGTTGTCCGTCCTTACTCACAACGAGAGGCTCTGGGACAATTCTGGCTGAAACAGCTGGACAATGGAAAGTATTTCGACGAGGATTATATAGCACATTTAGAACTTCCAGGGGAAGACGTCGTTGTAATACTCACCTATAAGTAAGTTTCACCTCCTTTCACTCTCATTTTCTATCCGCTAAAGCCAAACCACTAGCCGCATCATGCTTGTGAAATCGAAAAAGCTTGTGTGTGAATGGGACGTGCCTTTGAAAGATCTTCAAACGATAAGCATGGAAAAGACCGGAATCTCCTTATCACTTCGAGGTATCTCAACTCTCTTTAGGTTCTAGCAAAACTTTAACATAACTAATCACATCGTCAAGGAGGTGTTACGGGACCCTTCATCCCATGTACCGACACTAGCCGGCAATTCCTTTACAACAAAATCGCGTTAGCAGTCAACAACTTTAATTCAAAGAACCAGGAAGTTGTATAGCGAAGACCTTAATGTGGTTATCTTTGTATTCAAAACCTGCCGTTTAGAGTATATTCTCTTGGGAGTTGCACCTAAAAACAAATAGACAAGCCTTCTCCTTTTGATTTCAATCAGAATTCTAGCTCGATTTAAATAGAGCAAGACAAAAGATATTACTGAAAGCCACCCTAACGTGAAATACTTTGCGAGTCTGGAACGTGCAATATAAATTCTGAGTCCACCAAATTCTGGAATGTGCAATAAATTTTGAGTCCACCAAATAGCAATACTCAAACTCACCATTGCGGCCCCTGTGACCTCACACAAAACGGCGTGTATAACGAGATTGAAATTCTATACGTGCTTAAGTACTTATGATTCGAGCACCCACTGTCGGTAGCTCTAAACACAAGCGTGTTCTTTATAATCGTAAAATTATAGGCTACACTGCGGACATTAGTCAATATGAAATACACAATTCATTTTTTCTCAGATTAGTATCATCTTCAGTTTGAAATTGATATATTTAAATTTGCCATTTCTAAAGCTATCAATTAGTCTCGGCGCCAGGCGGGGCAGTTTTGGCCAAACTCCGAGACCAGCTATCAATACTATCAAACACTAAGGAATTTGATATAGCTTACTTAAGTACTTAATTATAAGTAAAGTCTCATGGGTAAATGCGTGAAATATGTATTATAGTTGAAATATCCTGTACTTTAAGAATGATTTTCTTGTAGGTGATATTTGGATAATCCACCGGTAATATTTATATACATTTGAAAGACCGACAGAAATGCCAATCTGCAAAGCGCACCTTTGAATATTACATAAGTACTTAAGTAGGTATAGAAAGAAAACAAAAAGGGTAATCGGCCGAAAATGTTAAGAAAAGGGGCTGTACCAACGCCGAGCCATAAATGACATGCCACAACCCGTGAGTCCCGTAACGCCGCGTCCAGGGCATGACGAACAATAATCGCAAAACAAAAGATATATATACTTGAGTATGTTCGTATAGCAAATGTACAATGACTCCTCATCAGATTGGAGATCATGAAAACGCCAGGTGTATTTTGAACTTCGTTGAATTGGGGTAACGATGTGAAGAAAGGGTCTGAAGAGAATATATGGAGAATGTGAACCGAGGTTAACATAGGGATGCTCGAGGTGTTAGAAGAGGATGTATCACGACCTCTGAGGATTGCTTGACTGGTGCTAAGCCCTCGATTGTAGTATTTTCATAGTATATTCGTTGCTCCCCGCCATGAAACTGGGCTTGATCAAACTGCGAGTAGCCGTACCAGAGTCCTGCGCTTGGTTGCTGCTGTGATCCCATCACTGCGATTGGCATCTCACCCAGGCTATGATCCTGAACAGACTGCGAGATGCTGTCTTGTGTAGTTTGTTGTTGCATGAAAATGGTGACATTTCCAACGCCATCAACCCCAGGAGTATTGATGACTGGACTACGGTAAAAGTAGTCAACAGAAGCGCCACTCGTTGCGGTTGAGCAATTTGAAAGCTCCCCAGGGCTCCCAATACACCTTCCAGCGACGAGGTTTTGCTGAGTGGGACTGCTGCTACACACTAGACGAAGGTTGGGATTGTATTGATTTGCTGTAGCATGGTGAGAAAGATTGCTGCTATTGGCCATATAATCTTCGGTACAGGACTGGGGAAGGTTGCCAAAATGCTGAGGTGTGGCTTCCTGGAAGCAATACGGACTTGTAGGAGTCATTGGATGATCAGTAACTAAGTTCGGTTGGGATGAATGATAGACACCACTCGTGCTGTTGTAGTTTTCAGTGAACCCCATTGCGTTAGGGTGTGATCGAGGGCTGGATGGGAGGGAAAGGTCAGGTCGGAAAAGGCTTAGATGACGACCTTGGCTCTGAGGAGGGCCATCATTCCCATGGTTTCGAAGAGTTTCTGGCCTGACCTGGGACGCCTTTTTCATTTGAGACCGCTCCGGCGCTACATCATCATTTTCAGACTCGTCATCAGAGACATCAAGATTTTGACCGATGCCATGAGCACGACGAGCATGTTTAATCAGAGTTGTTTTTCTACAAAAGCTACACCGATGCTGGTTAGTTTCGCTCTCGGCCGTTATTTGGTATATCTGTTGAGAGTGTATACCTTTTCCCGCAACGATGAGCACCGCAAAGGTAGGGACGCCTCCCTGTATGTATTCGTCGGTGCCTAGCCAGACTTGATGACTGGAAATTGCAGAATATTAGAACCAAGACGAACCCGAGCTCAAGAGGCAGGAAACAAGACATACATCGGAAAAACATTTACCGCAGCCGATAAATTCGCACTGGTGAGGCTTCTCACCAGTGTGAGTTCGGATGTGAACGGTGAGAGCACTTCGCTGGATAAAACTCTTCTTACATCCTGCAAAAGTGCAAGCGTAGGGACGAGTGTTGGTGTGAATGCGATGATGTCTTTGGAGATCAGACTTTCTATTAAATTTCTGTCGGTTTAGTCCAAGAATATCGTTAGTATAATATATCCAAAGTGAAAGACGAAGTACATGTACATTATCATATTGGAATGGGCAATTAAGGCTCTGGGTAACTCTTCTTCACATACCTTGTTACAGTCCGGCCAGTCGCAAGGGAATTGTTTTGGCGCGTGCCGTTCGTCAATTATGAGTTCGTGAATCTCCATTTTTGTATTTGTGTTGACGTGTTGTTGATCTGTTTCCGTCCTCTTGGTATTGATCAACGCTCCGCAACCCGTCGGGGTCGTATAGCGGCGTTATATTGTCGTGAACCGACTGATCGTTTCCGAGACCTTCCGTTCTTTTACTTCCTTCCTTTTTGTTTTCGATTTCCAGCGGTTTCTTGAATCTTAGTTTCCACTAAAGAGGACGACTTTGGGCGCAGACTATGGGTGACTATGGGATGGGTGTGGTCGAGATCTTGAAGCTAACCCTAGACTGGCTCTCCAATATTCTGTGGCAAGTTGTGGACTCATGTCAGCACCAAAGAAAAGGGTGTACCGCAAGAAACTGATTAGAGGAAAGGAAAAGGAAAACAGCAAGCTGAGCAAACCATATCGCCATGTAATGGCACTGCCCGCCCTCTGTGGTAATAAAATAGATATAAAGATATTTACCAAAAAAGAAGGGCGAGGATCTGAAGTGGGGGAAGTGGAGGGGGTGGTTGATGATTATGATAAGTAATCATGGAGAGCATAATGCTGAGCGCACCCAACCGCATGAAAAAAGTAAGCAGACAGCATGCTTGCATCTAGATGCGTCTCGCTGTCTTATGCTATCGTTGTTCTCTTCGACTTTACTCTTGACCTCTTACCCTGAAGCCTAGCAAATATAGTTATGGAAACCAAAATGACGAGCATGTTCACGATAGCTGTTGAACGAATAATTTGGCCCAACCGGATTTCGGAGCAGTCGCAAGAGCAATGGCGGACGCACACTACCATGGCTGATATCCATGGATCCAGTCACACCACATTTTCAGGCCTTCCTCCGGTCGTCGTACCCATTTGTATTATATAAATATAGGGATAACCAAAGATACTCTGATTTCATGACCAAGAGGGAAAATAAAATTTTTTTATAAAAAAAACTGAAAACTGAAAACTGAAAACTGTGCCTGTGACAAGATAGCGCTTACCTGCTGCTGATTTGCGAGAGTTCCGTTTTTATTTTTGCAGCCGGCCGTACACTGAATGAGCTTTCTGGTGAGTCTACTAATGCTAGTTGGTTAGCTTTTTTTTTGACCAACTCAACTTGTCCTTGGACTCACTTTCTTACCTTTGACGAATTTAGATCCTTCTATTTCTAATAGTTTGGTGGACGGAACTATGTCGCCAATGGTACACTCCCAGGACTTAACAAACGTGTAGAGCAACAATCGATTGATATATATATATGCGCAGAATCAAAAAGCATACGCAAACACCGACTTGGATCGAATTCGCGAATCTGATAAAACGGGTGACCGATAAAACAATACTAGAACTATAAAGACTTCCGAACGGGAAGCAACAATGGCCCTCTTTTCAGTCTTTTATATATATAGATATATATAAAAGACGTTTCAAAACTCCGCTCGGATAAGGAGTATCTGATCCTCGCCTGCACTAGCGATATAACAACGGTTTGAAGACTACAATAATGGTGATAAAGATGTCGCTAGATGTAGGAATAGATTGCGCAGATAGAGAGATATATAGGTATGTAGTTGGATATATAGATGGCAAAAGAAGCAAGAGGTCTAGCTTTTGCAATCTTTGAGGGGAGGATAGGGGCCTGCTCGAAAATGTCTTGTCGAGGGGGGTGCGGTAAGTGATGTTGATATAGAGCGAAATTCAAAATATGTCTGTTCAGGGCTTTCCCCAAGATGATGGATGGCAGTCGCAATAAGTTGAGCCAGAGGGACGCTAGTTCGTCCTGAGATTGAACTAAGTTGCTCCTTGTTTAGCCCTTTTCGCCTTGCTCTTTCTCATCCTTCCATTTTCTTTCCTTTTTCTTTTTCCTGTTCACTGTCGAGGTTGCTTGACTTCCCTCGACAATTTCAATGTGGGTCCGGCTCCTGCCCCTGCTACCGTTCCCCGCCTCAATTAGATTGATAATACATCCAGGACATGCATCTCCATTATGTACCTCGTCCACCCTTAGCGTCCTAGAGATGATGATCCCTGATCGATGGCCATCTCCACATGCGGGCAGGAGCTGAATACTCAAGAAGGCATGGTGCAATGCAGATGTTACAGAAGCCGTGGCGAGGAAATAATCCGCTATTTCCTCGATGATGCACTTCAGGATTTGCTAGTCTGTTATGTACCTTACATACGGACATCCGCGCTCTTTGCAAATTTTGGTGTCTGAGCACCAGATGAATTTTCGAAACTCGTGAAATAGGCGGGAACCTCGATGTAGGTACACTGTCCTGGGATCCTCGAAATGGTGGCAAGATGGTAAAACTATAGGCGGAACAGGAACTGATACAGATTGCATTTTCCAGCAAGCGAAAAAGCTGTCGGTTGAACATTCATCACAGCTATTTCGATGCGATGGTCAAGAACTCGCAACACCAGAAAGCTAGAGAAGGTTGTCTTCCAGTGCGAGCGTCCCGACTCCAGAACGAGTTTCTGCGGCTAGATGGTGAAACAAATTGACCGGGACTGTGACCCAGAACCAATATCCACGTCGCTCCTAAGAAAGAAAAAAGGAAGACAAGGAACAGGGAAGCAGAGTGGTTCCGGAAAAACACATTTCCCTTGCAAGAACCAAAGAGAAAGTAAAAAGCAAAGCTGGCCTATCGTGGCTGGAAATAAAAAGAAAGAAAATATGCAGTAGGATGATCCCGGGTTTAGCTTTCGCGCTCAATGGCTTTTCTTTTCCCAACATGTGCCCCATCAATAATGTGTGCATCTGCACGCCTGGGTCCACATTTTTGCAAGGATGTCCTTCGAGTGCTTGAACAAAATAAAGTAAACCAAAAAAAAAAAAAAAAGAAGGAAAGGGAAAACCTGTGCAACAGCACCGTCACTCGAATCTCACTTGACTGACTTTACTCCATGGAGTTCCTTGCATCAGGATTCTTGTGGGGTTTTGCCCAAGTTCCGTACTGAGTACATAGTGTATGTACATAGTATGCGCCTCTGCTGAATTCTGAGCCACTGCTCGTTGCTTTCCGCTCCGTCCATGAGATCTTAGAAGGTATATTACCCATCCATCCTGTGCTTATCACCCTTGGGGTCTCCGCTCTTTGCATAATAAGATATAAAAGCAGATATACAATAATGTACATGTGAGGAGAATCTTGTGTATTCTACTCATTTCTGGGATTTCTGGATTCCTAACGCACCGCCAACGGATACTCAGAAACTCGCACATATTCTTCATAGCTTTTCTCTGCTAAGCTCCTACATACAGTCTGCGTACAATACAGTCTTACTTTTTTTTTTTTATTGAAGCACGTAGCCGGTATATGAGGAAATGTTAAATATGTATTTGAGCAACTCAAATCCTGAATCAAAGTGATGCGTGTGGAAACCGCGATATATAAGGACCTTTTGATATCCAAAAATGGAATGGAAATCCTAATTTTCTTGTTTTGTCTGATTCGAATCTGTACATTTTAGCTCTTGAGAAATTCTTGGTTCCTGAACCTTGTTGGATTGATTTGGAAACGCATGCAAATTTTAGAGGTTGATTTTTGGGCTTTTCTAAACCCGAAGCTTCACAAAGGCCAGGGAATGCTTGTCTTGGAGGGCCTCGAGGGTATCCCTGGCAGATTCTGGGTAAATCCATGCCTCAAACCCTCGTACAGATTGGTGTGGGTTGGCAGTCGAGTCGACGCACCAAGAAGAACGCCTTTGTGCGGGAGCAATTCCCAGATCGACAGACATCCAGACTTTAGTCTCCATGCAGACCGTCATTGGAAAAAGAAAGAAAAGAAGGAAACAAAAGAGAAAGAAAAGAGTAGAAAAAGAAACTTTGGTGACGTTTTTCCCAATATACATGACCAAATATATGCTTAAGTACTTAAGTACTTACTTGTTTAAAGGTAAGTAAGTAAGTACTTAGTATGCTTGCTTTCCAAGAGCCAGAGATTACCCTATTCTCAATAGGGGTGCATTCTCTGAGGATGAATATGTTTCTGGTGATAACGCCAATCGTGGTGGGTGAATTGATAATCGTATATATACCGATCCAGCTTGACGCTTCTTCCGTATTATTATCGTCAACAATATTATTTCTGGCACTTTGTAATCAAATAACTAAATAACTAAGTGGTTACTTAGCTGATCGATTAATTAATTAATGTCATCGAACCAAATCGTGGTAACCCACGAAATTCCAATTTGTCCTTGGGCGGCAGAACCACGAGGATTCCATGATCCTATTTCCATGAATCAATGTCCGAGCCCATTGAATGCACGAATATTCCCCTTCTCTTGTTTCTCCTCCTCGTGGCCAAACGGACGGGTGATCTTTCCTCATTCTAGACAGAGTCTTCCATGGTTGCATACAAAGGCAATTTCTTCTTTTCATGACAGAAAGTGATGACTGCATCCGTAGAAACTATCCTTTTGAACTCATGCACCTGGTGTGGTCAGTGTCCCGAGACTACTCTGTAGCTGCAACGGGATTTCCAAAATACTTCTTGGCCCAAGCCAGGGTCCAAACAAGAGTAGCCAACTTCTCCTCTTCGCAGCGACCGCTTCGACACACGCCACGATTGTGGGGCGATTTCGCTGAAACAGCAAAGAAAATATGCAACGAGGTCTGGGCAGGGAATTTTATTTTATCGCCTTTTAATATCCTGTATTTATTTCTTTTAGGGGCTATTTGAAAACCAGAAGATGGCAAAGACTTTGAGGGTTAGAACCCAGATCCAGCTTTCAGGATTCAAATGACCTGAGAGCATCGTGAGTCTCTTCCAGATGTGCGACAGACAAGTGGGCGGGTCTAACAGCAGCCGTTCTTGATGCGTTCGTCAAGAGCTAGCCTCCATTCAGGCTCGCAGGGTAGTGTCCCCCAGACTACCTCGATTGTCAAGAGCAGGCTCCGTATTTCCCGAGACTTCAACTACCCCGTATTCATTTGCAGCATGTTTCTCCAATCAAGGATATACCTTGCTTAGGCCCGCACACCTCTAACCGATTCCGTTCGCCTGTTATTGCAGGGAAGTTTTTGGCTCCTGATCATCAAGTCAACTGCGCTCATGCGCCCCAGACTAAACTACACACTCAAGTATTTTGTTGCAAATCTAAGAAAATAATATTATCATAATCATAATTATAACAATAAGCTAAGTATTTATTTGCAGTCAAGTAAGTAGTTGACAGCTCCATACTTTGTATATAAATCAGAAGATTCGCTATATATCTAGTATTTGAGATTTCGAGTGATAGATTTGTCTTCTGGGTGCACGAAGGATGACAGGTGCGCGATTTTTCCGCTATCGTTTTCCTTCAACCTTGTCCTCGGCTGTCCAGGGTCTTCAGGCCTAGGTCTGCTAGCCCGAGACCCCAGACCAGCCCAAGACTCCCGAGACTACTCAAGACTAGTCTTCGGGACACAACACCTTCGTCTCATAACGGTTTAGCTTGATTTCCGGCTCAAGCCTTCTTGTAATCCGTGCCGTCTTTGGTGGGGAATCAGCTTCCTGGACTTACCATGCAAAATGACAGGAATCTGTTGACACCGCATTTTGGTGGGTGGAGCCTTGGAGAGCCAATGGAGATGTTTTGTCTGTCAGGTCTTATTCCAAACCAACCACTCCTAGAGCCACAAAGTGTGATAGAATGAGAGTTAGACTAAAGGAAATGCAGATGAAGTCGTCTCAGACCCCGAGACTAGTCTCAGACCACCATCCAGGTGTTTGAAGATCCCACACTAACCTTCTGCATTCCCGGCATCAAAAATCATGTGCCCCTTCGTATTATTCATACTTAGCCTAAAATAAAGTTGGTCGGCCTAACTGCTCTTTTCGCACGGTCAGGTTGGAAATCGAGGCTAGTCAAAGGTGATCGAGGCGACTGTTCTTGGGCTACCAGACAAAAAAAAAAAAAAAAAAAAAAATGGCGTCGTTTAAATGATTTTCCCACGATATTGTATGAGTATGTGTCGGCTAGCAGGCGAATCTGTGTTCATTAGATGCTTCACTTCGGAGCCTTGCTCATGTGCCGTCGGGCATATCGTACATGAACTGAAACACGGCAGCGACAGTGATGATGTCGGTGTTAATGCAGTAGGCGAAGCAACTTCCAAATACAAGGATATTTGGGAGTCTGGGATTTGTGGTTATCACTTCGAGTTGATGGTGGGTCTATTGTCTGCATTTGGTCTCGGACCATAAGGTTTTTGAACCAATATGGACTGCTCTTGGCTCGCTCAAAGAATGCCTTCGGTGAGGAGAAAATCCCTCTCCTTGGAACAGCTTCGATTTCTAACTTCGAAAACCTGCGGGAAAGTGTGACGCTGTAATGATATTGCATCTGACAGAGTTCGTCTGGATCAGGGGACTGGCGTGTCTGAGCGTGGCGGTGAACCAATATTGTTGAAATCCGAGCACCACATATTTTCTAGCCGGTTCAAGTCGAGAGAAATCGTCGATAGGTGCAGTTAAGAGAACCCGGCCCTCTGTCCGAGAACTCGGTCAGACCATGCTCCATATTCGTGACGTATTTGTGCCGTCGTTTCGATGAAACCATATTTTCATACACCAGCGATGTAGGTAGGTTTGTCCACGGACAGATCATCTTGCTTGCTTGTCCACTTTAGTCTCATTATTGCCTCAGTCCTTAAAGGGACTATCGAGAAACAGACGCCAACTGAAGCTTCCGAACGTTGATGAGGCCTGTTTTTAAGCGTCGTCTTCCAAGAGTCGTCGTCAGCGTGTTTATTTATTCCACCACTCCGCCCACAGCCCATTTGCAAAAGCCCAGATTACCGACGAACTAACCGTTGACAAAGCAGGCTGAATTCGAAGTGGAAGGTCGAACATGATCAAGGACACTAAATCGTTGGGCGATAGAGCAGCGCTCTAGTCGAAAAAATGGTTGTTGAAGGAGAGTTCTTGTGAGAGCAGAAACAAAGTGAATGTGCATTGCGTGTTATTCGGCTTCCGTCCTGGATTATATACACATCGTCGCAGAGAGCTGTCTCCTCGAAGAAGTGCGTGGCATCAGGTTGAAATATGCAGCTTGATGCTCGATTGAAGCCAGAAAATGGTGTGGGAGTTCGGTTGACAAGGGTCTTTCGAAGACCCCCTAATACAGATTCAGGCATTCGGCTGGGCTGTTGGCCTGAACGTGCATGCTTTTGGCAACCGACGCGAGAATAACGCCGTTCAGCAGTTGGTCCGTGCCCTCTCCTCTCATCACGCATTGAGCTGGGTCTTGAGGGGAGTCGATCTTTTGATGTTGGATGCCGCAAAGAATCGGGAGCAAAGATCGGTAACATCGTCCGTGCTCCGTTCGCGAGAGGGTATTTTAAATTTTTCCCTTGGCCTCGTCTTTAGCAGCTCGAAATTATCCCAATATCGCGAATCTTCCTATTACAGGCATGGGTGGTATCAATATAGCCTCAACCACTCCTTATCGCTCAGGTTGTTGTCGCACTCAAATGGACGTTATATATATCAGCTTCATTATCAATGCTTAAATGTCATTGCGAGGATCCCAGCCAAACACACGATTGGCGGTCCTAACTCTAGAGCCGAACAAAGAGGAAAAGGATCGCGATCTTTAGTCCTTTTGTATGATAAAACTACAATGCATGTCACTACTGCTACCGGAGGCATCGCTATATATTTAGAACAAGCGTCTAAGTCCGAATGAAAAACCAAATACATGTATCCTTAGGGATGTATAGAGAAATTTATGAACAAGTACAAGAGATCAGTTCGATAAATTTCTTCTCTATAGATTAAGAAATAAACTGAGTTGATGCAAGGTAAAAACACCTGCGAAGTAAGTAATTAAGTAAGTACTTAACATGAGTGTAATTACATCAGTACTTAAGTAGGACGTGAGTGTGTGGGTGGTACAGAGGACTTAGTTAGGTCCTACAAAAGACAAAATTCGAAAATCAAAAAAATAAAATCGGAAAATAAATTATTATACTGTCCAGATAAGAAAATTCTGGAGTAAGCACCTGTTGTCTACTTGATCAAGAGTGAAGTAACGGAATCATAGAGCGCTCCAATTCCCAGTAGATTTCCATCCGTGGTCGTATGCGTTCAAACACGGAGAGCTTCAGACGCGAACTCATGTTGAAGCTGATTAGTCAGCGACGCGAAGTTATTGCCGCGCGCTTCAATTCGCCAGCTTCGACTGACCGCACAGTTATCCCAATCGATGCAATCCTAATGTTCTAAACCCCATTTCCCCTTGCTTGAGGACTACCATCACCATCGTACCAAATTCCCGTCCAGAACTATTAAAGGAGTCTTTTCCAGTAACATCCCATCCAATCATCAGCTCGAATCGCGCAACAACAATCCCTTGTATATAGTATTGACGAGCGAACGGTCGACAATTCGGGTTCGAGCCGCTCGCTGCTACATCAAGACTCGAACAAGAGATTTTCTTAAATTCATCGCAAATTCCGTTCCACACGATAGGTGCCATGGAAGGAGGTGAGTTTGACCGATCATAATTAACTTACAGTCTCTATTCCTAAAACCTATTACTCCAGCTCATAGATTTCAAATTCTCGTCGTCTAGGTCATATCGTCGCCCCCTCAGCTTCGGTGGAAACTTCCTACGATGCCGTTATAATAGAGCTAAATGCTCTTAAGTACGAACTAGCCACCTTGAAACAAGAACGGGAACTTGAGAAACTTGGTTCCCACCAAGAATTATATACCCTTCAAAAACGAGTACAAGAAGATGGGAAAACCTTGGAACAAGAACGAAGTGAAAAGAACTTTCTTTTCGAACGACATCAAATCCTTGTAGCGGAGCTTGAAACTGTTAGACAGGAAAAAATCAATGAAAAAGTATTGCCTAGTCATTCGCTTATGGTGCACGAAGGTTCTGACATCTCCGTGCGCAGATAGAACTTGAGCGACTTTTGCGGGATGCTCAAGGAGAAGCAAATGGTTTTAGGGAGCGTCTTCACGATCTCGAACTTGAATACAGCAATATGCAAAGAAATGCTAAACGTGAGATCGATGAGCTAAAGATGCAATCCCACCTGGTACGCGAACATGCAAGCGCACTGGAAGCTGAATACACAGCACAAGAGATAAACATACAACAATATCAAACTAAGTTGCGAGAAAAGGAGGATGAGTTGTATCTATCCCGTGGCCATAGCGGTGATCTGAAGGCTAAGTCGACGGATGTCGAAACTTCGAAAATGTTGAAGCGAGAACTAGCAGATCAACTGAGCCATATTAAATCGATCGAGACAAAGAACCGCAAATTGGAATCTGACAATGAGGAACTACGCTCCTACTCCAAAAATCTTTCAATCATAGAAGAAGAAAAACGGTGGTTAGAGGCCAAGGTTCAGGCGCTTGATGGATTGCGTGAAAAAATTTCAAACCTCGAATTGCAAAACGCAATCCTGGAAGAAGAGCGAGTCAGCTGGATGGCTTTCCTGCAAGATGACCCTGACGGCATTCAATTTTCATCTCCTGCCCATCTAGCTCGCGTTTATGTCCAAACAAAATTGGAGAAGAACGCATTACTAGAAAGGTTTGGCCGGCCGGATACCTTGATGCAACAAAAGAATGATGAAATCGAGAATTTGGTCACGGATAAACTCGCCTTGTTCCAAGAAATACAGGGTTTGAAGCACCAGCAACAAAGGGATTTCAAAGAACGGCAAAGACTCGAAAGGCAAAGGGAACTCGCGTTAAAGGAGGCAAATTTCCTTCGTGAACAATTAGTTGGTGAACACGTCCCTTATTCCTATTGGTTTTCTAGTAACGCTGATTGCATAACTCTTAGAAAACATATTCTACCGAAGAAACAGTCCTGATGTCAGGCAATTATGACGATGTAAAGTCCCAGCGTATTGAAGAACTTGAAAGAATCTTAGAAGAGCATAAATGTGAAATACACGCTCTTACAAGACAAATACATGAGCCGGATCAGGGAAGCATGGTACCGAATACTCAGCCAACGCTTCCAAACATTGACAATGAGAAATTAGGTCCAAGGTCCTTCAATCAAATTGATCAGGTCAAAGATTTTCAACAAGGTGTGTAGCTGTTTTTGCCACTGTGTCTACAAAAAGCATGCCTTTAAGAAAATAAACTACTTTCTAGAACTGGATTCTGCGCAACAAAGCTACAAGTTGGCACTGATAGAGATAAAGGCTCTACAGCGACAACTTGCCGCAGCCGAAACCACATCAAAAATGAGAGTTCTTCAACTAAAGGATAATCCAGCTGCCCGTCACGAAGCTATAAAAACTGCGACTCTCCAAGCACTTCGAGATGAAAATTCAGCACTTCTCGCTCAACTAGAGAGCAGACCCAGTGGGACAAAACTCATTCCCATAAGCACTCTAGAAAGGACCCGTCTAGACATTAAAGAAATGGAGAGTTTAGTAGCCGAGAAAGAAAAACGGATGCTTAGGCTAAAGGAGGTATGTCTACTATTTCACATTTCACCTTAAACTCCAAATCTCACAATTTCGTACGTAGATGTGGTCCAAGAAAGCGTTAGAATTCAGACAGGCGGTGTATAGTTTGTTAGGTTATGAAGTGGACTTCCAACCAAATGGAAGAGTTAAAGTCACATCGATGTTTCATCGACCAGATCTATATGGTGGCGTTGACACCGGCATTGTCTTTGACGGGGAGCAAGGTAGGATTCATAAATGCTCATTGAAGTTAGTCTCTCGTCCAAACCGTTCATTTTTTGAAATATGAAAATAGGCACCATGAAACTTTGCGGTGGCCCAAATAGCCAATTTGCCCGAGAAATCAAGAACCAACTCAAATTTTATGTCGAAGAACGAAAAGAAATCCCTTGCTTCTTAGCAGCTCTTACGATGGAGGGATACGAGAAGACAACGAGAGCTCAACACTAAGACTTAGGTGATATATTATGACCTCGGGTAGAAGGATGATTTATCTCAATTAAGGTAGGGAGTTTTAGGAGCCAAGTATTCGTGTACTTCCAGAGGGGATTGTCCGAGCTATTACCATCGTTCCACAGTGTAGACACCTGCATAGGACTTTCTTTTGGGTCTTCCGGTGTATGAATTTTTTCCCACGAATTTACTGGATATACCCTTGGAAACTTAAATGTGACAAGTGCTTCAGTATTTTGTGCTAAATTATTTTCCAGACTAAAAACTTAATAATCCGGACGTTGGTTTCCTAAAAAAGTCAAATATGGCCTCTTGTTGCAACCTCAAGACAAATGGATTGAACTTCATGAATAAATTTACAATCGATGCCATTCTCTTGTAGTTGGTTAACAGCCGTATTTTCAGCGACGAAGGTCGACGGCTCTCGGGTGCCGACGAAAACAGTCGAAATTCGGCCGAAGTCGATGATATGATTTAGACACGGCTTCTTCCCGCTTAGGCGCTCAGAGCACGGTTCCATCGTGGTGTAAAGGGAAAGTTTGGTTTCTTCTGGGAATGGAAGATCTCGCTGCTCTTTCAATTTGAGGAAACAAACCTCCTCCGCATGGGTATTGCCCTCCCGCTCACGAGAGAAGCCAGTAGCCAATACTATCTGTGGATCTGCGGAGGATTCTACAAGAACAGCGCCGACGGAGAAGGCTGTTTGAGAAGGAGTGCATTTCTTTGCTTCCTCTAGTGCCTGTTCCATAAAATAATAGTGATAGTCACCGGGGCCAATGGGGTTAGAGCCTATCGGTTTGATTTCGGGTGCTGGCATCTGTGCTTCTGTATTGTCCATCTCGAGGTTGAATGTGCTGTTGGTCCTCCAATGGCAAAATGGCGGGTATGAGGTGATAGGAGATGCTGATGGTTTGAGAAGCGCTGCTGCGGTCGTTTATAATTACCATGGTTATATTGTTAGCATTATTGATTCGAGAGTTTAAGACTGGACGAGCCGTCCCAGAAATTTGCAACAAGCACAACAACAAGCACAATTACACCTGCCAGACCTTTTGGACTGGACCCACCTCAGCAACAAGCAACCGAATTAACATCATACACTGCCAAAATCCCTTTCTGGATTCTCTACCCTTCTGGTTTTAATTGATCTTGAAGTCGAGGCTCTTTTCGCCCTCGACTCTGGTCCGAATTGCCGCTCAGCATGTCTCTGAGCCAACTGCAGAGATTCAGATCCGATCACTATCCTGTTAGCGCATCACTATTACAGCGGAAACCGCCAACTGTGGAGCCAACATTCAAATCCTTGAAAAACAGAGATAAAACTAGTACTACCATGCTAAGAACGTCAGAAGAGCTTGAAGAACAACAGTCTGTATATATGAGGGAGCACCAAAGCCAAAAGCTTATCCAGGAGCTCATTACTGCTGCCATTGGTTGCGTCACATATCTTCGGTAAATAAACATATCTCGGCAGAACTAGGAGTACTATCCGGAACTCAAAATTCCCAACTAATTTGATTTGCATCAGCGGTCTGATACCAGAAGATAGCTTCTGTGATATGACGTACGGTGCCACTACAGATGAATCTGGACCGCAAGCGAAGAAGTTAATTACAAGTCAGGACTCTACAGGAAGCAAGACCAAGAAAGAATCAGGGACGCGTATTAAGAGCATACAGCGTGGGTTCTCACAGGAAGCTGACACTCTTCTTGATTGGATAGTAAGGCATTCCCCATTCTATCAGACAAACCTTGGAGGACCGTAAGCAGCTGAATTGAAAGTTAGGAGCAAGGCGTTTTTAGTGCTCTTGACAAAGGCTATCTTAGGGCCTTTCAGCTCGCCGTTTTCCTTGATCCCGAGAACCCTGGTCTAATTCAGGAAGCATATACCTTCTCCGTTAAATATCAAAAAAGAGGAGACAAGAAATGCGCCGTTGCTAGCAAAGGCATAACCATGACTGATATAATCCGAAATGGTGAAGCATCTGCGTGTGCCCCGGAGTTTTTAGATGCCACACAAATACGGCGGTCGGTCAAAGCATTGATCAGACGGCTTATTGTTATCACACAGAATCTTGATCTTCTTCCTGGTATTATTCTTGATCTGGAAGTATAACCAATAAATCCAGCTCTGATCAATCGTATCTAGAAAGTCGATACATTACGATCCGTCTTTACCATACATCCGATGCACCTGAAGATTGGGTACCACCTCTATTCACTCCCTCATCAGGGAAGCAACTATGTTTTGATACTAAACCGAACACGAGTTTGAATGATGAGATCTTCGGAACTGTGGAAACTAATGCACATTCGTACGTTCTTTCAGAGTACCGAAATAGTATATTTTAATATGACTAATTCTACGATAGCATACAAATACGTGTTACCTCAAAGAAGCGATGTTTCTCAGAAATTCAAGATGATGTTGGAGATACTAGAGAATCATTTGGCTTAGACAAGAGACTAAAAATTGACAATCGTATAAGAGCCGACCAATTGGTTGGTCTAGGCAGCTCCGCTACGCGTTCAAGCTTTTGGGAGAAGGAGCTTCAGACCACAACAAGAACAGAGACAATGCAAGTTGGACCTGGGCCTGGGGATCTAGAAAATGAAACAACAACGGATGAACAAAAAGTATCAAGTGATGAATCGGCTGTTTTAGTCAAGGTATATCCAGTTCTTCAGCCGCTTGTCACGCACATGAATAAGTGTTTACTCCCGGAATAAGCTTGCTAATGCCGCAAAATAGGAGGAGCAAAGCTTCTTGTCTAAAGATCAAGTAGCACCAAGCTTGCAGGGAGGCTCTCTTACCCGCGATACTCTTTGGAATCGGGGCAAATCCACGCCAAAGAAGAGCCTAAAGGTTGAATTCTTAGATCTACCGTATTTTCCAAGTACTGGATTGCAAGGATCGGATCCGGTGGAGGAAGGATGTGGTTTGGTGCAAGCAAAGAAGCATGTACAAAATCAGTCTTTCATGGATATTGCCACGAAGATATCCAACGCTGACACAAGAAATGCTGGTGACGAAGAAGCAAGCTGCGGTAACGTCGGATTACAGCTTCAGGAGCATAAATTGCAAGAATTGGATAAATTTCGGTCTATAAATGCGGATGGCTTGCGAGCGAGTTCATCTCGAGAGGAGACCGCACAAATTAACTGCGAGTGTGGCAGTAAATCCGAGTCAGTTGATACAGTTGAGTTGTTCTTTCGATATTTTCATTGAAATTTGATCGAGAGAGAGCATGAAAATTGACGATTTGCGCTAAATAGATCCAGTGTGACATGTGTTACAGATGGCAGCATTGTGAATGCTACGGATTTATAGGGGATAACGACCAGAGAATAGGAAAATTACACGTCTGTTATACATGCTTGTTAGGAAAGAACGAAAGCCACATCATCCAGCAAATGACAAAATTTGCGATAGCTCGCAAGTTGGTGCGATATCTCATCAAGAGCAGAGTGGCGAAGTCACTTCATGATATTGCGAAGGCAATCGGTAGACAATCCCTGGCATTAATTCAAACTATTGAGCTAACCACGTTGAAGGGTTACATCAACTCCAAATTTCCACTATAATTCCTGCCTTGTTGGCTCGAGGTTATATATGTGTCGTTAACTCCCGAAAGATACCGACCTCGAGATGTCCGAGTAAATATAAGTTCATTGAGGAGGAAAAGGTAATGAGATGTCTAGAGAAAGATCTCTTAGACCCTCTCGTAAATATCGGCCATCACGTAAGTACTAGTTTACACGAATTCTAGAAAGAAAGAAAGAAAGAAAGA